>JAEIFJ010002890.1:0-18747 GCA_018903435.1 Leucophenga varia
TAAATTCCGAAATTCGATTTCTAAGTGTGTTTTATTTCAATTTACTTTCGGAATTTAAAGTTGGAAAACCCCATTATTTTACAAGCTTACAAGTTAGTATGTTAATATTGTATTTTTGTAAATTCTCATTTAAATCCGAAATCTTTTAGAAAAATTCAAAATGGTGGACCCAATATGACCACGAAAACTCAAAAAACCCTCAGGATGAATTCTAATGCTGAGTTCGGATTCAGCGCATGAAAATACATAGAAATACATGAGTCTGGTACTTTTTTTTTTTTTAAAAAAAAATTTAATTTTTTTTTAAGCAAAAAAAAGGGGTTTTTTTTTTTTTTATAGTCTCTAGTATGTGATCATGGAGTCTTTATGGAGCCACTGTTGTCATATGTATAGTCTCCAGTATACGATTGTCAAATCGTCTTTCAGCCGCTCTTGTATTTGACACTTGTACGATAAAAAAAATAATACACACTGCTAGTGCGTATGGACATAACTTTATTCTAAATTTGATTACAATTTAACATTTCTCAGATTTAAATTTTTTGTATATATACATAAAATTACCTCTGTTTTTTTACATTTTCCACTCTCCATCCTGCAATTGACACTATCTTCAATTTCAATAATGTTTAAAGATGATGAAGAGGTTTCATCGTCCTTAGATAATTGACTTTTGGTTGAGCCTGGAGACATCGATTCGTTGTTTTTTTCAGTGAATTGGCATTGTTTTCTTCAGGTGTGTCAACAGTAGTATTATTATTATTGTTATTTTTTAAAGATGTAGCTAAATGTCCTACTGAATCTGTTTCATTTATTCCATCAACGTCAATATTGCTCGGGCTATTACTGGTATGAGATAATAAATTTATATTGGTTGAAGATAACTGACTGAATGAACTAGAACTTGATCGCAAATCAGATGATAATTTTTGAAATGAGCAATCTTCTTCAGTAGTTTCTATATCAACCATTTCTTCGTCCTCGTCTATGTCAATTACAGCTTGTTCATCATCGGCTGTAGTTGTTATACAGCTTTTAGAAGACCTAAGCTGTCTTCCTAGCTTCAATATTTGAGATGTAGGGCAGCTAGTCATATCAATATCACGTGTAAATAGCAACGAACAATGACCAGCCGGATAAACAAGTTTTGGAGGTGTTCGATAAGTGCATGAATTTGCTAATGTTTCTTTTATTTGAATTTGTTTTGTTCCTTGATCAATGATCGAATCAGTTGATGCAAACTCCGAATTAGTCCTTGAAGCTATAAAATTCGTTTCAGCACTTGTGTCAAATTCAACATTTTGATTACAGCGGGTAAAGTTTGGATTTGAAGTAAATACTGAAGTGGATAATAGTGCTGCTGAAGCAACTGCAACAGCATTCAGTTGTGGGTGTTCCAGGTGTTGTTGATTTGGAAGGACTGGTTTAAATGCAGATGATAGTAAGTTTTCTGATTCATTGTCTTTCAGATTGCAATGCTCAATGTTCTTTGCAAATATTGGAGACTTACGAGTATTGCAGTTATAGTGCCTAGCTGATTTATCTTTTTCTAAACATGAGTCGTGTGTAATAGCAACTTTTTGATTTGAATTAATATGCAGTTCAGAATTTTTTGTTGTAGATGAGTTTATTTCAGTTTTCATCCAGGGCAAACTACAGTTAACGAATGGAAATACAGGATCATGTCTTTTTTTCATATGCAACTGGTGTTGTTGATGCTGCTGCCACATATCCATAACAAAATTTCTCGAAATAGGCATCATAGAAAGTTCATTATCGTCGCGTAGCGTTTTAATAGGCTGAATTTCCGAAGAGCTTACAACTGATAATCCGACTACAGCTGCTGCGGTAGTCACTGTAGTACCAATATTATACTGCTCATCTTTCGATCTTTTTAAACAGGGAAGTTCGTTTTGAGATGTTATTTTTGAATCAGTCTCTATTACAATTTGTGACGGCTGAGTTGCCGTCACTATAATCGAAGGAGATATGGAAGGATTTCGATTGTTACATCCATTATTACTATTCACAAGTCGTTTGCGAGTTCCCCCGTTAAACATAGCCTTGACATCCTCCCAAGCGTGAATAATATCTTCGTCAGGTTGTCCAGATAATACCATATGTCGCCGCCATGAATTAAAGTTGGCTGCATCAGGTTGAACATATTTGTCACTAACGTTGATCCGATGTGAGTGAAATATAAATTTATTGGGAGAAAAAAACAAACCACAAAAATTACATTTAATGCATTTTGCTCGGGAAGAATTGTAACGTGAAGGCAAAAAAAGCACCCCGACATCCCCATGCACATTTGTGCTGTACGCTAAATGCGAAATCATCCGGAAGCCTTGGAGGCGAGTTATCTCCCAAAAAACTTTTGCACAATCGTTCAGCCTCTCGTCTTGTAATCATACCACATCGTCGCGAGCTTACTGGCATCGCTCCGGCTCGTCTCAAAATTTCCAACTGGACTGGTGTACATTGAACGCAAGTTATTCCTAGGGCCACACGTCGATTATGAATTTCATTATAACTAAACTGTTTTAGAAGAGTATTTGAAATTTGCGCCAAGCAAAGTCGTTCCTGACCCCTCAATATATAATGATACTATTGGAACGCCATAAAGTGAAACCGTGCTAACCTGAAAGAAATATTGAAAAAAATGTAGTTTGATATAATTTATGTAAGTACAATATATATGTATAAAAGTCTTAATCCTGCCTTCTACTCTGTTTCATCATGTAGGTAAGAATAAACAAGAAAGAACGCTCTTGGTTGAGAATATTCGACTGCAAGATACCCTATACCCAATCTATATGTACCATTCCTCATTGAATTGGATTTTCATAGAAAAACTTAAGAAATCGGGTATATCTTTTGGGGGTATTAATTGTACCTAAAATTTTGTTGGTTCTACCCATATTGGGATATTTTATTGGGACTGTCATAGACATAATTTATACTAAATTTGAATTTTCTAGAATAAAAAACAATGACGTTTTTATGTAAAAACCAAAATTTTTGGGTAAATTTGTATGGGGGCTATACCTAAAATTTTGTTGGTCCTACCCATATTTGGATATTTTTTTGTATTATCATAGACATAATTTATATTAAATTTGAACTTCCTAGAATGTAAATAATGACGTTTTTGAATAACCCCAAAGTTTTGGTTTAGATTGTAAAGGGGGGTACTCCTGAAATGGGTCTGAAGAAAAACCGTTTGCAGTGACACTTGACGGCCTATGAGAGCTTAAGTTTCGATTTTGAAGACCTCTCTTATAGTCTCTGAAATAATCGTTTTCATACGGCAGACAGCAGGACGGACGGACGGACATACAGACATAGCTAGTTCGACTCCCCTTCCAATGCTGATCAAGAATATATATACTTTATAGTGTCTATCTTGCCTCCATCTGCCTGTTACATACATTCGCACAAACTTAATATACCCTTTTACCCTTTAGGGTACAGGGTATAAAAAGGAATCAATTGCACGTATTATACAATATATCTTTATATGTATTGACAATATAACATTATATACTAACATTTAAAATGTATGATAAAGTATATATATTCTTGATCAGCATTGGAAGGGGAGTCGAACTAGCTATGTCTGTCTGTCCGGCCGTCCGTCTGTCCGTCTGTCTGTCCGTCCGTCCGTCTGTCATGCTGTCTGCCGTATGAAAACGATTATTTCGGAGACTATAAGAGGTAGAGCTTTCAAAATTGAAACTTAGACTCTCCTAGGCCGTCAAGTGTGCACTTACAAACGGTTTTTCTCTAGACCCATTTTAAGGAGTACCCCCCATACAAATCTACCCCAAAATTTTGGGGTTTTGCATAAAAACGTCATTGTTTTTTATTCTAGGAAGCTCAAATTTAGTATAAATTATGTCTATGATAGTCCCAATAAAATATCTAAAATATGGGTAGGACCAACAAAATTTTTGGTAAAGCCCCCATACAAATTTACCCCAAAATTTTGGGTTTTACATAAAAAACGTCATCGTTTTTTATTCTAGAAAATTTAAATTTAGTATAAATTATATCTATGATAGTCTTAATGAAATAGACCAATATGGGTAGGCCCAACAAAATTTTCGGTATAACCCCTTGTAATGGCCCCTATCGCTTTCTCAAATTTTCTTTTTTTATTATTGAAAGTTATTTTTTATACCTAGAACATATTGTATTGCGTAATAAAAAAAAAATTATTTTTAATTTAATAAATAAATCATTTTGGGTTAAATAAAATGCATTTAAAATGTAACGTCAATTATTGCCTAGTACGCCCCTAGGGAAATTTTCTCTTGGCTCTACTTCGACCTCGTTTTCCATGATTAGCGGTTTTGTCAATTGACAAATGTACAGTCCGTTAAATTAAATGGCGTACCCGAAAGTATAAAATGCGAAAATTTTCTAAAGTCATTCTCTTTTTATTGGCAACCATCAGTGACTTCGGTTGAAGATTTATAACTATCTTCAAATAAAAAAATAAAAATAATAAATAAAAAAAATTAAAAAAAAAAAAACAAGGAAAAACTTAACTTCGCTGGAACCGAAGGTTAAATACCCGCCACACGAATCTTTGAATAGTTTATGTGCGATCATCAGTGGCCTATACACATTTATAAATGTACTTTTTCATACAAAAAGTTCGGGAATAATCGGTAAGTTTGTATGGGGGCTATACATAAAAATGGGCGTGGCATACTGGTTTTGGAACTGGATGATATAGGAGGTGTTTTATTCAATTTTGAGTGAATACATTCATAAAAAATACCTATTTTTATACAAAAATTCGAAATGGGCGGTAAATTTGTATAGGGGCTAAACCTAAAAATGGGCGTGGCACGTTAGTTTTGACATTAGAAGACATTAGAAGTATTTTTACCCAATTTGGATTGAATACATTCATGAATAAAAGCTATTTTCATACAAATAACCTAAAAAAAAGGTAATTTTGTATGGGGGCTATACCTAAAAATGGGCGTGGCACTTTCATTTCCATACTTGTTATAGTCGTTCGAGAGAAAAAGCTTAAGTTCTAAATTTCAGCTTAATATCTTTTAAACTGACCAAATAAACTGCGAAGAAACAAACAGACGGACAGACAGACGGACAGACAGACAGCTTTTTTTCCTCTGAAGAAATCAACCATCCATATTTAAAATTGAGTATTTATAAAACAGGCCTACAAGTTTTAACCCAGAGACAAGACCTATCATACCCGAAGGATTTTGATGCGCTGAATCCGAATCCGTGGTCGTAGGTACTCTATACGTCTGGTTTTCGAGATATCCTAACCTAAAACTGCAAAAACGCGTTTTTTTGCAGTTTTTGAGGGTACGTGAAGGGAAAAAACTTATTATCAAAAAACGTTTTATGGCAATTGAAAGTACCACCCTTCCCCTTTTAAACCTTTTTGGATTTTTTTCAAATATCTTTTTTTTCACCGAAAAATCTCTATTTGAAATTTTACAATTAAGCGTAAAAGCGTTAAAGGGTTAATAATACGTCGGTGAAAAAATATATTTGAAAAAATCCAAAAAGGTTTAGAAGGGGAAGGGTGATACTTTCAATTGCCATAAAACGTTTTTTGATAATAAGTTTTTTCCTTCCGTCACGTAACCTCAAAAAACTGCAAAAACGCGTTTTTTGCACTTTTAGGTTAGGATAGGAGCAATTCCGAGCACGGATTCGGATTCAGCGCATCAAAATCCTTCGGGTATGATAGGTCTTGTCTCTGGGTTAAAAACTTGTAGGCCTGTGTTATTTTCGAACATTTGTATGAAAAAGTAATTATTTTCAAATATATATTTATAAATGTATATAAGCCACTTATGATCACACATAAACTATTCAACGATTAGTGTGACGGGTATTTAAGCTTCGGTTCCACCGAAGTTAACGTTTTTCCTTGTTTTCTTTTGTGTTATTCTTTTTTTTTATCGTTGTTGTTGATAATGTTGAAAATGTTGCTGGGAATGCTCCTTCTGTTCCAATTGTATCCAACCCAATTGGCCTTAATGTTGTTGCTCATCGTAAATCTGGTTTTATTTCTCGATTAACTGCAGCTACCACTGAGAATGACATTTTGAATTATATTAACTCTAAACTGGAGTCTTCCAATATTTCAATATCTAAGTTTAATTTTAACTATTCTTGGTCTATCTCTTCTTTTCAAGTAATTGTTCCAGTGTCTATCTTTGATACTGTTATTTCACCAAGTTTTTGGCCTGATGGCATTGTGGTACACGAATATGTTTATAAAAATAGACGTACAAGGAGCCTAATGCTGTCGAATTGCCAGTTAGTTCTTCTTGGTGCAAAAACTGAGTTCGCTTTCTTTCCTCATTCATTATCAAAATGTAAGAGGTTTAAGAACTAAGCTTAGAGATTTGTATCTTAATAGTTTTTCAATTTATGCTGATGTCATTGTTCTCACTGAAACTTGGCTTCAACCTACTATTCTTAATTCTGAACTAACCTGCAACAATTTCGTCACTTTCAGAAAGGATCGCACACTGCGTTCTGGTGGTGGTGTTTTGATATCCACTAAGTCATCCCTAATGGTTGAAGAAGTCAGTATTTTAGACAAGTCTATTGAATTTTTATGTGTCAAAATTAGTTTTCGAAATTTTAATGCCTTTATTACGTGCTCTTATATCCCTCCTTCTTCGGAATTGAATGTTTATATTCAACATGTAAATGCGCTTTCAAATATAGCTTCTCTTCTGAATGATAAAGACCAGATTATTGTCATGGGTGATTTTAATTTGCCAAACATTAAATGGTATAATATAGATGACTCTTTAATTTTATTTCCGTCAGGTACTAATGAGTTTCTTGATAGTTTATTAGACTTATCGTTGCATCAGTATAATAACATTTTTAACAGTTTAGGTCGATTTTTAGATCTAGTGTTTGTTGGAAATGGTTTGGATATTAGCATAAGTAGGATTTCTCCGATAACACTACCTGAGGACTGTTATCATCCTACTTTACAGGTCTCTTTTCAGCTTGATAGTGTTCGTTCGGTTGTTAATGGTAGCGCCGTTCGTCGTGTTAGATGTTTCAAAAAACGAATTTTGCTAAATTAAATCAGTTATTGTATAACACTGATTGGTCAATTCTCAAGAGTTGCTCTGATATTGAAGTTGCGTCGAATACTTTTATTCAATTATTTTTAGATATTTTGATGAATGTGTTCCGTTGTCAATATATCTAGCTCTACTAGTAGATTGCCTTGGGTGTCTCGCAGTTTAAGTAAATTGAAAAATATAGTGTCTATCTTGCCTCCATCTGCCTGTTACATACATTCGCATAAACTTAATATACCCTTTTACCCTTTGGGTACAGGGTATAAAAAGGAATCAATTGCACGTATTATACAATATATCTTTATATTGGCAATATAACATTATATACTAACATTTAAAATGTATGATAAAGTATATATATTCTTGATCAGCATTGGAAGGGAGTCGAACTAGCTATGTCTGTCTGTCCGGCCGTCCGTCTGTCCGTATGTCTGTCCGTCCGTCCGTCTGTCATGCTGTCTGCCGTATGAAAACGATTATTTCGGAGACTATAAGAGGTAGAAACTTAGACTCTCCTAGGCCGTCAAGTGTGCACTTACAAACGGTTTTTCTCTAGACCCATTTTAAGGAGTACCCCCCATACAAATCTACCCCAAAATTTTGGGGTTTTGCATAAAAACGTCATTGTTTTTTATTCTAGGAAGCTCAAATTTAGTATAAATTATGTCTATGATAGTCCCAATAAAATATCTAAAATATGGGTAGGACCAACAAAATTTTTGGTATAGCCCCTTGTAATGGCCCCTATCGCTTTCTCAAATTTTCTTTTTATTATTATTGAAAGTTATTTTTATACCTAGAACATATTGTATTGCGTAATAAAAAAAAATTATTTTTTAATTTAATAAATAAATCATTTGGGTTAAATAAAATGCATTTAAAATGTAACGTCAATTATTGCCTAGTACGCCCCTAGGGAAATTTTCTCTTGGCTCTACTTCGACCTCGTTTTCCATGATTAGCGGTTTTGTCAATTGACAAATGTACAGTCCGTTAAATTAAATGGCGTACCCGAAAGTATAAAATGCGAAAATTTTCTAAAGTCATTCTCTTTTTATTGGCAACCATCAGTGACTTCGGTTGAAGATTTATAACTATCTTCAAATAAAAAAAAAAAAATAAAAAAAAAAAAAAATAAAAAAAAAATAATAAATAAAAAAAATTAAAAAAAAAAAAAACAAGGAAAAACGTTAACTTCGCTGGAACCGAAGGTTAAATACCCGCCACACGAATCTTTGAATAGTTTATGTGCGATCATCAGTGGCCTATACACATTTATAAATGTACTTTTTCATACAAAAGTTCGGGAATAATCGGTAAGTTTGTATGGGGGCTATACATAAAAATGGGCGTGGCATACTGGTTTTGGAACTGGATGATATAGGAGGTGTTTTATTCAATTTTGAGTGAATACATTCATAAAAAATACCTATTTTTATACAAAAATTCGAAATGGGCGGTAAATTTGTATGGGGCTAAACCTAAAAATGGGCGTGGCACGTTAGTTTTGACATTAGAAGACATTAGAAGTATTTTTACTCCAATTTGGATTGAATACATTCATGAATAAAAGCTATTTTCATACAAATAACCTAAAAAAAAGGTAATTTTATATGGGGGCTATACCTAAAAATGGGCGTGGCACTTTCATTTCCATACTTGTTATAGTCGTTCGAGAGAAAAGCTTAAGTTCTAAATTTCAGCTTAATATCTTTTAAACTGACCAAATAAACTGCGAAGAAACAAACAGACGGACAGACAGACGGACAGACAGACAGCTTTTTTTCCTCTGAAGAAATCAACCATCCATATTTAATTGTGAGTATTAATAATTAAAACAAAAAAAAAAAGGAAATAAAAAGAAAATATTTTTTTTTCATATATTTTATTAAAATTTTTTTTTTTTTTTGTTAATTAAATGGGAAAAAATAATTAAATACCACAAATTAAACTCTACCTTCAAATAGTAAAACGGGAAAAGTTGCCAAGAGGATACCATACATACCATTTTGGTATTTCGACATTTGCGATCAATTTGCGCCATCAGCGCAAAAGAAAAATAACTAAAAACGCAAAAGTTGTATCTTTTGATTTGACGCCTAATCCATATGGGTAATTATTTTATGTCTGCTCTCAATTAGATGTCCTCTCTTAAATTACGCATTTTTTTGCTTTTAACAGATTAGGCGTTTAGTACCAGCTTGATGTTAACATAAAGCCGCCGTTGTTTTTTTTTCTTATTCATCGGCAACTTATATAGGCGAAGCCGCTGTTTCGTCGATTTTGTCATCGTAGTGTTTAGAGAGTATGAACATGTGCAATTTCTAACTCTCTTTGTTTAAAAAAAAAAAAAAAGAAAAAAAAAACCAATTGCTTAATCAATTGATTAATCAAGTGTGGTGTAAAAAATGCATTTGTTAATTCGGAAAAATGCATAAATAAGTGGTGAAAATTTTATTTTAAAACCCCAAAAGAAAAAAATATAAAAAAAAAGGAAAGTGGGATGTGCATGCTCAGCTTTAAATAACCTACAAAAGGTTTTCTAATTAAAAATCTTGTGCTTCATGAAAAGAAATAGTGTGGAAAGATATATATATATATATATATATATATATATATATATATATATATATAATATTAACTATAAAAATAGAGTTAAATAGAGTTAATCTAATTGATAATTGTTTTTGTTGCATAAATTTGAAAATATTTGTTTTTAATAATCTTTTTTTTATACCCTGTACCCAAAGGGTAAAAAGGGTATATTAAGTTTGTGCGAATGTATGTAACAGGCAGAAGGAGCCAAGATAGACAATATAAAGTATATATATTCTTGATCAGCATTGGAAGGGGAGTCGAACTAGCTATGTCTGTCTGTCCGTCCGTCCGTCTGTCCGTCCGTCCGTCTGTCTGTCCGTCCTGCTGTCTGCCGTATGAGAGAGATTATCTCGGAGACTATAGGAGATAGGGCCACCATATTTGAAACTTAGACTCTCCTGAACCGTCAAGTGTTCACTTGCAAACGGTTTTTCTCTAGACCCATTTTAAGGGGTACCCCCATACAAATGTACCCCAAAATTTTAGGTTTTTGCATAAAAACGACATTGTTTTTTATTCTAGGAAGTTCAAACTTAGTATTAATTATGTCTATGATAGTCTTAATAAAATATTCCAATATGGGTAGGACCAACAAAGTTTTAGGTATAGCCCCCATACAAATATACCCAAAAATTTTAGGTTTTTGCATAAAAACGTCATTGTTTTTTTTTGTAGGAAGTTCAAACTTTGCTATAAATTATGTCTATGATAGTCCCAATAAAATATCCCAATATGGGTAGGACCAATAAAATTTTAGGTACAGCCTCCATACAAATATACCCCAAAATTTTAGGTTTTTGCATAAAAACGTCATTGTTTTTTATTGTAGGAAGTTCAAACTTAGTATTAATTATGTCTATGATAGTCCCAATAAAATATCCCAATAGGGGTAGGACCAGCAAAATTTTAGGTATAGCCCCCATATAAATTTACCAAATTTTTCAAGTTTTTGTTTGAAAATTCAATACAATAAGGTATATACAAAGATAGGACTTAATTTAAGGTATATAAAGATTGGGTACAGGGTATCTTGCAGTCGAGCATACTCGACTTCAGCGTTCTTTTCTTGTTTCTTCTTCGTTTTTTTTTCTAAATTCTGATATTTTAAATTCTGTATATTTGCTTGGTGCAGTGTAAAAAGAGTAAAAAAAATGGCTAAAGTGCATGAAACAAATTAAATCATTTCGAACATATCAAAGAAAAAAAGGAAAAAACCACCATTGAAAAGTTAATAAAATAAATTAAAACAAGAAAAAACGTTAACTTCGGTAGAACCGAATCTTAAATACCCGTCACACGAATCTTTAAAGAGTTTATGTGTAATCATCAGTGGTCACTTAGTTTACACACAATATTAATATTTCTCGAATATGTCTGGAAATGGGCGGTAAGGTTGTATATAAGAAACACCTAAAAATGGGCGTGGCACCATGATATTGGAAGAGTTTTTACCCAATATGGAGTAAATACAGGAATAAATAATAACCATTTTCATACAAAAATCGAAAATGGTCGGAAAGTTTGTATGGGGGCTATACCAAAAATGGGCGTGGCACATCTGATTTGACATTGGATGACATTAGAATGTTTTTAGCCAAATTGGAGTGAATATATGCATAAATAATTAGTATTTTTTTTACAAAAATCGGAAAAATCGGAAAAAATCGGGGAAAGTTTATATGGGGGCTAAGCCTAAAAGAGGGCGTGGCATTTTGGTTTTGACACTGGATGACAAAAGAAATGTTTTTACACAATTGGGAGCGAATACATTCATAAATAATTACAATTTTTATAACAAAAATCGAAAAAAAAAACGGTAAGTTTGTATGGGGGCTATACCTAAAAATGGGCGTGGCACTCTAATTCTCGAACTCATAATAGTCGTTGCCGAGAAAAGCTTAAGTTCCAAATTTCAGCTTAATATCTTTATATCTTCAACGAAAAAGATGCTTAGAAATATACAGACAGACGGACAGACAGACAGACGGACAGACAGACAGACGGATACGACAGACAGACGGACATGGCTAGATCGATTCGTCTAGTCGAGCTGATCAAGAATATATATACTTTATGGGGTCTACGACGTCTCCTTCAATGCGTTACAAACTTTCAGGCAAACTGAATATACCCTTCACACTATGTGTGATGGGTATAATAAAATAAAAGGAAACAAGAAAGAACGTTAACTTCGGTGGAACCGAAGCTTAAATACCCGTCACACGAATCTTTGAATAGTTTATGTGTGATCATAAGTGGCTTATATACATTTATAAATATATATTTCAAAATAATTACTTTTTCATAGAAATGTTCGAAAATAATCTATAAGTTTGTATGGGTGCTATAGCTAAAAATGGGCGTGGCACCTTGGTTTTGATATTGGATGTCATAAGAAGTGTTTTTACCCAAATTTGAGTGAATAGTTTCAAAAATAATACCTTTTTTAATACAAAAATTCGAGAATGGGCGGTAAGTTTGTATATGGGCTTTATCTAAAAATGGGCGTGGCACCTTGGTTATGATATTTGATTTCATTAGAAGTGTTTTTACCCAAATTTGAGTGAATTGTTTCAAAAATATTACCTATTTTAATACAAAATTCGAGAGTGGGCAGTAAGTTTGTATGGGAGCTATATCTAAAAATGGGCGTGGCAGCTTGGATTTGTTATTGGATGACATTAGAAGTATTTTTACCCAACTTGGAGTAACTACATTCATAAATAATAGCTATTTTCATACTAAAAATCCGAAAAAACGGTAAGTTTGTATGGGGGCTATACCTTAAAATGGGCGTGGCACTTTGATTTTAAACTTTGAATTGCTTGGGGTTGAGAAAAAAAGGGCGGGCGTGGCACTTTGATTTTAACACTTGAACTGCTTTGGGCTGAGAAAAGCTTAAGTTCCGAGTTTCAGGTCAATATCTTTAAAACTAGGCAAAGTGATCATAAATACAGACAGACGGACAGACGGACGGACAGACGGACAGACAGACGGACATGGCTAGAACGACTCGTCTCGTCGAGCTGATCAAGATATATATATACTTTATAGGGTCTACGACGTTTCCTTTAATGCGTTACAAACTTTCTGACAAAATGATAATACCCTCCCCACTTGGTGTGGCGGGTATAAAAAAATGTACAAGCAAAATTAACTAAAAGCAAATTAAAAAAGTGAAACAGTGAGTGTGTGAAAAGAAGAAATAAATTAAAAATCCAATAAGATTGTGTAAAAGAGAGTTTCTTTTTAATTTATCGATGTTGTTGTAATCATGTACATTTAATCTAAAAATTATGCTAAGTCCGATACGCATGCATTCGTAACGTATTGCATAAACGTAACGTTCTGTTAATTTTGCAAGGTTAACGCAATGTTAAACTCTCTCCTACATTCTCTTGTAACATTAACATAAATCTTAACAGTACAGTACAGTACAGTACAGCACATCTGCAGCATAGAAGATCTTCTTACGTTGGATGATAACATGTGAGTTTGCTCTTAATTACATTTTGAATTAAAAATTTTTTTAACCCCTCCCACCCGCTCAACTGAGAATAATTTTTTTTGTTTTGTGTTATTCTTTTTTTTATCGTTGTTGTTGATAATGTTGAAAATGTTGCTGGGAATGCTCCTTCTGTTCCAATTGTATCCAACCCAATTGGCCTTAATGTTGTTGCTCATCGTAAATCTGTTTTTATTTCTCGATTAACTGCAGCTACCACTGAGAATGACATTTTGAATTATATTAACTCTAAACTGGAGTCTTCCAATATTTCAATATCTAAGTTTAATTGTAACTATTCTAGGTCTATCTCTTCTTTTAAAGTAATTGTTCCAGTGTCTATCTTTGATACTGTTATTTCACCAAGTTTTTGGCCTGATGGCATTGTGGTACACGAATATGTTTATAAAAATAGACGTACAAGTGAGCCTAATGCTGTCGAATTGCCAGTTAGTTCTTCTGGTGCAAAAAACTGAGTTCGCTTTCTTTCTTCATTCATTATCAAAATGTGAGAGGTTTAAGGACTAAGCTTAGAGATTTGTATCTTAATAGTTTTTCAATTTGTGCTGATGTCATTGTTCTCACTGAAACTTGGCTTCAACCTACTATTCTTAATTCTGAACTAACCTGCAACAATTTCGTCACTTTCAGAAAGGATCGCACACTGCGTTCTGGTGGTGGTGTTTTTGATATCCACTAAGTCATCCCTAATGGTTGAAGAAGTCAGTATTTTAGACAAGTCTATTGAATTTTTATGTGTCAAAATTAGTTTTCGTAATTTTAATGCCTTTATTACGTGCTCTTATATCCCTCCTTCTTCGGAATTGAATGTTTATATTCAACATGTAAATGCGCTTTCAAATATAGCTTCTCTTCTGAATGATAAAGACCAGATTATTGTCATGGGTGATTTTAATTTGCCAAACATTAAATGGTATAATATAGATGACTCTTTAATTTTATTTCCGTCAGGTACTAATGAGTTTCTTGATAGTTTATTAGACTTATCGTTGCATCAGTATAATAACATTTTTAACAGTTTAGGTCGACTTTTTAGATCTAGTGTTTGTTGGAAATGGTTTGGATATTAGCATAAGTAGGATTTCTCCGATAACACTACCTGAGGACTGTTATCATCCTACTTTACAGGTCTCTTTTCAGCTTGATAGTGTTCGTTCGGTTGTTAATGGTAGCGCCGTTCGTCGTGTTAGATGTTTCAAAAAAACGAATTTTGCTAAATTAAATCAGTTATTGTATAACACTGATTGGTCAATTCTCAAGAGTTGCTCTGATATTGAAGTTGCGTCGAATACTTTTTATTCAATTATTTTTAGATATTTTGATGAATGTGTTCCGTTGTCAATATATCTAGCTCTACTAGTAGATTGCCTTGGGTGTCTCGCAGTTTAAGTAAATTGAAAAATATAAAACTAGCCTTTTAAAAAATACAAACGTAGTGGTTCTTCCATTGATTATAGTAAATACTCTGTTGCTCGTTCCAATTTTAATTCTGCAAATAAGCAGTGTTACGCTACTTATCTGCTAAAGGTGAAAAATAATGTTCGCAAGGATCCTAAAAGCTTTTTCAAATTTGTTGATGTGAAGCGTAGAAATACGTCGTATCCCCTCAAATTTTTTTCTGGATAATAATATTGCATCCTCTGACTCGCAGATATCGGATTTGTTTGCTTCTTTTTTCAATCTACTTATTCTAAATTTTCTTCTAACTCCACTTCATTCTATCCCTATCATATCCCGTCTTACGACTTCATAACATCTCCTAAAATTTGTATGTCTTATTTGCTTATATGCCTCCAGTCTATTAAATATTCATTTCTATCAGGTCCCGATAATATACCAAGCTGTATATTAAAGCAATGTGCTAACTCTATTTGTTTACCTTTATTTATTCTTTTTAGTTTATCTATTCAACAGTCTAAATTTCCTACCCTTTGGAAAGAATCTTATATAATTCCTCTACATAAAAAAAGGTAACAAGTCTGATATCTCAAATTATAGAGGTATTGCTAAATTGAGTGCCATTCCAAAATTGTTTGAAAAGATCATTTCCGATCAATTGCAACGTTGTTTAAAGTCAATTATTTCTCCTCATCAACATGGATTTGTAAAAGGCAAATCCATTTGTACAAACCTTCTAGAATTTTCTTCTATTGTAAATAATGGTTTTTTGTCTGGTAATCAGACTGATGTTATATATACGGATTTTAGTAAGGCTTTCTGATAGTGTATGCCACAAACATCTTATTTTTAAATTAAAGTCTTTAGGTTTTTCACCTATTTTGGTTAATTGGTTAAAATCTTATCTAGAAAATCGAACTCAAAAAGTGTTGTTTAATAATTGCTTGTCTTCAACAATATGTAGATGTTTCTTCAGGTGTTCCTCAGGGAAGTCATCCTGACCATTACCTTTTGTTATTTTCATAAATGATCTTCCACTAGCGATTAAACATTCTGACATACTTATGTATGCTGATGATGTCAAATTATGTTTGTCGTATTCTCATGCTTCCCAGCATAATTTACTTCAATCTGATTTGAATTCATTGCATACCTGGTGTGCAGCCAACTTTCTAAATCTGAATTTTCCAAATGTAAGTGTATGACCTTTTCATTCTAGTGATCTACTTTTAGACAATCATGGGCTTGGTAGGGAAGTTAATTTTTTGTGATTTGGGTGTTCTCATGGACCCCAAATTAAGCTTTAATATCCATATTACCGCGATGGTTAATAAAGCAAAGGTATCCTCGGCTTTATAAAGCGTTGGGCTAAAGAGTTCGATGATCCGTACATTACAAAGCTTCTTTATACTTCGCTTGTACGCCCGATCTTGAATTCGCCTCTTGTATTTGGAACCCACATTATTCTGTTCATCAAGATCGTATTGAATCAGTACAAAAACAGTTTTTACTTTTCGCTCTACGAAACTTAATTGGGCAACTATGTCATCTTCCGCCCTACATAGATCGTTTAAAAACTTATTGATCTTCCAACCCTAAATTCACGCCGATCTATGCTCTCCGTTGTTTTTCTCCATAAGATTATTTGCGGCGATATCGATTCTCCATTTTTGGTTCAATCGCATTTCTAAATGCACCCCTCCCGCTTCACGCAATTATGTTCCTTTAGGTTGTCCCATAGCACAACAAATTATGCATGCATGACTCACTTCGTTGTCCTTCTCTTTCACCACCTCTTTAATTTCTATTACAAACTCTGTTTTTACTCCTTCATTAACATTATTGTAATTTCCATTTATTTTTCATCTGTTTTTGTACGGTACGTGCTGTTTGGACTACAACATGGCTGTGAGCAGGGGCACAGTCGGTCAACCTAACGGCTTGCTCAAAAATCCTCCAACGGGTCGAGTGGCCGTATCTCATTTCCTTTCTACATATATATTTTTTTTCTTTCTTCTGAGCTTTTAGTGTTTAAGTTTTTAGTTATAAGCAACTGTTTTAATATAATATGTAGTTGCAAATAAATAAACAAACAAATACTGTTTGCTCCACGCGACTAAGTTAAATTTTCAAGTTCAAGGGCAAGCATATGATCGCGATACCCTATAATTTATTTCGTTTTCTGTACGGTATAATCGATTTTTAAAGAAAAATGTTTATTTCTTTTCTTCGTGCTTTTTAAATTAACGCGTTAAATAAATACCCATAAAAATAATAGTTTTTTGCTACCTATTAATAATTTTTTTATAATTAAATTTTCTATTCAAATTTTTTTTTCTCTCGTTTAAATTTTTGCGTGAATTTTCATCGGGTCATTGGAAATATTATATTTTATTTAATTTTATTTTTTTTATTTCTTTATTGCGATTCTCGTACTATCTACCAATAACATATTTCACATGCACCTTTTGAATTATGCAATACTTCTTTGTTTAATTGAAATGATATAAAAAAATAAATATATTTTTATTTATGAGGGAAAATTATTGAATAAAAAAAAAAAAAAAAATTAATATTAATACTAAAGAAAAATTAAGAATAAAGAAAAATTTGGAAAAAAGTAGTATTAATAATAAGAATAATGTTTTTTTAGTTGTATAAGGATCGTATTAATATTGAAATATCTAAATATTTTCAAATTTATGCAATCTTATAGGTTTAGTTTTTTTTTGTTTTCCTCTTTCTAAAAAAAAAATATTTTCTTAAGAATAGATGAATATAAAATTAGTACTTGCCTGTTGTTTTTATAATTTATTTTGTTGTTTTAGAATTATATAAAAATTTAATTTATTTAAAATGAATTTGAAACTTATTTGTATCATGTTTTCTTGTAACGAGTAGATAACGTTTACGAGCCCAGCTTTTAAAGTGAAGGATGATGGTTAGTTTTCTTAATTAAATAAAATATTACTTTTTGGGGTCACATTTTAAAACATTTTTTTCTTTGGACGATGTGACCAAGGTTGGGTGGGCATCCTTCTGCCGTGTCTATATCTACTTGCAGCATTATCCTTTTCCGTGATATATCAATCCTTTATATGTTAAAGTATCCTTCTCTAACTCTCTTTCATTCGGGATTATGATAGAAGAATTAAAAAAAACTACAGCACGCAAACTATTTAGAAAAAAAAAAACTTTCAAATATTCGTAGAAATAATTTAATCATGGAATAAACAATCCACCCCGATTGCCGACGAGCAGAGCCGATATTATTGCGTGCTCCATGCATTAGATTATTGATTATTACACCAGTTTTAAATGGCACCATATATGCTACACCCTTTCAAAGATGTACCCGATTTTTTAAGATTTTATATGAAAATCAAATTCAATGAGGTTAGGTAGTCAAATAGAACCTAACTTAAGGTACATATAGATTGGGTACAGGGTATCTTGCAGTCGAGCATACTCGACTTCAGCGTTCTTTCTTGTTTTATTTATGAAAATTACATGCTTATATACAATTTCTATTTCTAATAACTAAATGCCTCTCTTTCTATTCACTCGTGCGATAGCAAGAAACACATTTAACAGAATAAACAGTTTCGTATACTGATAAATGTGTTTTACAATAATATAAAAAAACTCATTAACATATTAATTTAGGATGTACATTAGCGGCATCTTTGTGTACACCAAATATTAAAACGTGATTGTTATCTCTTTCTTAGTTAATATAACATATATTATCATTATATTCTATTCTAGTGCATAAATGTACTGATCATTTACGATCCGTCCAAGGGTTGAAGTGACAAATTCTGCACGTCGCTTAGTACGATCATATAGCTTCTTATCGCAGCAGGATATCTGGTTTGGCACTATCGCATATTAAATACGATAACCCACAAGCAGCACATGTTCATATTTGAACTTTTTCCCGAGGGCCCATAAATCTTATCTTTAACAATATTAAGAGAAGCAGCGATGAATGCTCAATGACAGTGTAGATCGAAAATATGTCTTTTTTTCATTGTTCAGTTTACCAATTTTTCGATCGCGATTTTGAAGCATATATTAATTACTATACAGGGTGGTTAAATTTCAGGGGCCGAT
>JAEIFJ010002891.1:0-28597 GCA_018903435.1 Leucophenga varia
AATATGTATATGTATGTCGTACCCCTCTGATTTCGTCCACGTTTTTATCATGTACCGTTCTCGCCGGAGCGTCTTCATTCATTCGAAGCACGTGTCCAGCCCAGTGCAATCGTTTGTACCTGATGCGCCTGACTATATCGATGTCCTTATATAGCTGGTACAGCTCGTGATTCATGCGAGTACGGTAATCATTGTCCACTCTGACAGAGCCAAGGATTTTCCGAAAAATTGTTCTCTCAAATGTACCCAACGCCGATTTATCAGCCTCTGACATGACCCATGTTTGACCCATTGATTAGAATAGAAAATATTTAAATTTGGACAGGACTTTTTTATCTTGATCACTAGAAGTATGATTTGGGAAACGTTCAAAAATGACTTGATCAGTTTTTTTACCATTATTACCATCGTTTTTGGATGTGTTATTTCACAGATCAATCGCTCTGAAGTGATGTGTGAGTTATGGACCTTGCAATTTGTTATAAATTTCGAACTAGGAAAGGAAACTACGAGCACTCTCTGAACTTAGAAGGCAAAGGTCAAAGAGGTCATTCATTCAAAGTACATAACAAATTATAATTTTTGATAATTTTTATTGAAGTTGTCACGCATCCTTTCGCAATAACTTTGAAAGCAAAACAACTTTTTTTTGACCAATTCTCCGATATATGCATACTTCCGATTATCCTAATCGTAAAATATTTTGATTTCAGTATTAAAAGTGTCACGAAATTAAGTACAATAATGTTGCGAGTTTTAGTGTTTGGCGCTTTTGCCTTGTGAAATCAAAACGTTTTTAAAATCGAATCCGCAAAATTGTACGTTTACAATAATCAGAATACAACGTTATGAAGGTCTAATTTGTGCAACAAAATTAATCGCTCAAGAATCTAATTAATTTAATTAAAACAACAATAAAAATGTGTTTAAAAAAAATAAATTCAATTATGTAAATACCAAAATTACATTTTTTTTGCAATTTTACAATTTGCAATTTTAAAGAAATTATCGTTCGAAGTAAAAAATTCTTTGTTGGCAATCGTCATAGTTCTATTTTTTATGTAATGAACTGTGGCAAATTGTTCTTTGAAGCGTGGAAATGTTTTATTACTATTTTTTTTTACATGAAAACGCAAACAACTAAAATTATTTCACAAGATTTTCATCTTGACTTAAATTTCAATTTTTTTTTTTGTTGTATTTTTAATGGCAATCGACGGAAGCTGCTGATAAGATGAAATCATTTGATCCGAACAGTTCAAAAAAAATAAAAAAAATGCATTCCAATTCCTTGTTCTGAAATTATTTGATTGCCTTTTTGAATGCAGAACAAGAATTTAAAAAACAAGAAATAAAATTATGTGCAAGAAGGAAGAAAAAATGCATATTAAAAAGCACATTTTTTTTTTTGGCGCACTCACCTTTTTCTTTCTCTCTTTCAGTGTGTTTCGTTAGTGTTTTTGTTCTTTTCTTTTATTTAGCTTGCTTTACAGCTTCCAAAAACAACAACAATAATTGTCCTTTCTGCTTTTCGAATCGATTTGCGCGCTGTTTTTTTTTTGTTTTTTAAAAATCACACAGAAACACACAATGAATAAATAATTATTTACAAAAATTATTCGAAGACATAACACAAATTTACACTTTAAAAAAAAAAATTTATGAAAAAACAAAAAAAATTTAAACTTAAACCCCTTTTTTTTTTTTTTTAATTTATAAAATTTTTAAGTTTTTTTTTACTTGAATTTCGGGCTTCGGTGTTTTGTTTCGGTACCTTGTTTAGCCACCGATTTTGGACCCCGTGAAACGAATTAAAACGAGTGATATGGGGGAGATACGTAGACATTCGTTTTCGATTTTTTTTAGTAAATATAAAAAAATATAAAAGAAAAGTCCAGTGCTCGACAGAATTTCACGTAAACTTTGAGCAGAGCCGAGCAGCAAAGCGATTTGTTGTTTTTGCTTTCGTTGTTGTGATTTCCGATTGTTTTCTGCGCTTTTTTTGTCTTCAATGACATTGTTGTTGTGCCATACCGACGACGTCAGCGTCGCGTTACTGCCTCCCTCAGTTGTTGTTGTTGTTATTAGACATTGAGAATTATTCTGAGACGCTGCCTGGTAGCGCCGTTGTTTGTGTGCACTTGCTGCTCTGCTGTGGGTTAATTTTTTTTCTTTTGGAAAGTACAAACTTTTTATTATTGTTTATCCAAAAGTCTAGCATAAACGTAACGTTTTTTTTAGGTACATACATATGTATGTGCATATATACATATGTATGTAATTATCTAATCGTTCATGTACAAACTTCAATAGCACACCAACGAAGAGAGATTAGAAATGTAAATGTAGGGGGTGGTGTGACATGTTAATCTCTCGCACAATGATGCGTGATTACAGTGCGCCTAAAAATGTTTTAACGGAAATAAAATTATTACTTAAAAAAGAAAAAGTAACAAGGAAAACTTTAACTTCGGTGGAACCGAAACATTAATACCCGCCACATGAATCTTTGAATAGTTTATGTGTGATCATCAGTGGCTTATACAGCCATAGTCAAATGTTATTACACAACCAAATTTTTTTTTGCACACTCAACTTCCTTCCTTCTTCCTACTGTTGCTATTGATGTCAGACTATTCTATGTGTCGTTTTTGTAATCCTTGATCTATCCTGAATCGATCGATGTCTTATTGGAAAAAGATAACGGTATATCGAACCGTGATTCAAGCAAATGAAGTAGTGGGTAGCAGCCGTCAAAAGTTATTACACATTTTTTTTGCGACAAAAGTAATTACACAAAACTTAAACTTGAATATCTTGGTCTCTATTGAGATAGCAATGAAATCTTGTAGTGTAGGTTGTAGGTCTCGTCGAGTAGAAGAAAACGATATGCTTAGAATTTTCGGGGACCCTTAAAATGTGGATATAGGGTCAAAAAACATATGTTCCCTATTTTTTCACTAAAAGAGCAATATCTCTGTAAATTACAAACCGATTTTAATTTTTTTAGATGTTTTAGAAAGAAAAAATTTGCCCTTTTGAGGGCAATGACATTTTTATGACATTTTTGATCGTACCTCTCTGCGTATTTTCAAGACAAACGCAATTTTTTCCATTTTTTTCAAACCATTGAAGGTTATCGTACTTTGGTGACACTTTTTTGTTTGAAAGCTATCTTTATGACAAAGGTTTTCTTAAAGTACGCAGAACTACGAGTAAAATGACTGGTTAATGATAAAAATCCGACAATAATTGACCAAGTTATTTAACACATAAAAAAACCTAATGTCTTGGGCGGTGAATTGGAGGGGTCATTTCATTTATATTTTGGGTCGCTGAATCCTAATTGTAAAGATGTTTCGCGTTATCATTCTAACCGTCACACACTCTAAAAAATGCATGACCTGTACGGCGAAGTAGGGTAGTGAACTCTAATATATTTTGGGCCTTTGAATCCGAATTTCAAATAACTGACCTCTTTTTGGAAAATGTTGTTACAAAATAACATATGCAAAATATATTTGTTAAAATATTATAAAAAAAAATTTAGGAACCAAATGTGTGCGCTTGAAACATTTTACAAGCTCATTAGATTTTCTTTAACCATACAAATCGGGGATTTCTTGGGTCGCCAATATGGCTCTTTCAATTTGCATTTTGAATTTGAACAAGGAAAAACGTTAACTTCGATGGAACCGAAGCTTAAATACCCGTCACACGAATCTTTAAAGAGTTTATTTGTGATCATCAGTGGCTTAGATAGAACTTCGAGATTGGATGGGTGGGGGTCAATGGCCTGATACAACTCCAGTTTAGACACAATATTAGTATTAAATTTTAGGCAACAAATACAGATAATACAATATTATTCCTAAAAATATCAGACAATAAGATGTAACATAAGTTTCAGTATGGCTATACGTTATAACAGTCCGATCTTTATCATATCGGTGGTGTGTACATAGGATGATAACAATTTGGAGTGAATATTTATAGAGAATAAATCCATAAAAAATTTGTATGTGCGCATATTTTAGTTCGGGAATACCCACTATTTTGATATTTGCCTTAACAATCTGCGATTTTATTTTATTTATACCCGTCACACATAGTATGAATAAGTATATTCAGTTTGTCTGAAAGTTTGGAACGCATGAAAGGAGGCACTTTAGACCCCATAAAGTATATATATTCTTGATCAGTTGAACGAGACGAGTCGATCTAGCCATGTCCCTCTGTCTGTAGTTACACGTTTCATTTGCTAAGTTTTAAAGATATTGAGAGGAAATTCAAAACTTAAGCTTTTCTCAGTCCTAAGCAGTTAAAGTGTTAAAACCAAGGTGCCACGCCCATTTTTAGGCATAGCCAAATGTAACGCATCAAATTAGGCATCGGAGACCCCATAAAATATATATATTTTTGATCAGCTCGATGAGGCGAATCGATCTAGCCAAGTCCGTCTGTCTGTTTATTTCAACGCGATTTACTCGGAGACTACTTTTGGAAATTTTATATAAAAATGGTTATTATTTAGGAATGTATTCACTCCAAATAGCCTAAAAACACATCAAATATCATCCATTATCAAACGATATATTTGTTTCTTTTTATTCTTAGTTTTGAAATACATTTGAACCTTGATTATCCGTTTTCCGCGGAGCCAGCTCTACATCATCCCGATGATGATATTCATAACAAAACATTGACTCGTATGTATTTCTTTTGAAGAACATACTATCTTTAAAGCTAAATGATCCAAATACTTTTCTAGTAGGAAATAAATAATATATGAAATAAATTAATTTATGCATATGTTTCTGTGCACGTGTGTGTATGTTTATGAGTGTAGATACAACAGCTCATTTTTGATTCTTTATATTTGGCCTCTACCACATTCAAACAACACGAAAATCAGGGATCAACTGTAGAATAAACAAGAAAAAACGTTAACTTCGGTAGAAACGAAGCTTAAATACCCGTCATACGAATCTTTAAAGAGTTTATGTATAATCATCAGTGGTCACCCAAGTTTACACACAATATTAATTTCAAATTTTGAGCTAAAAATACAGATATGTATAACAACATATTTCTCGAAAATATCTGGAAGTGGGCGGTCAGTTTGTATGGAAGAAACACCTAAAAATAGGCGTGGCACCATGATATTGGAAGAGTTTTTACCCAATATGGAGTAAATACATGAATAAATAATAACCAATTTCATACAAAAATTCGAAAATGGGCGGAAAGTTTGTATGGGGGCTGTACCTAAAAATGGGCGTGGCATCTTGGTTTGACATTGGATGACAAAAGAAGTGTTTTTACTCAATTTGGAGTGAATACCTGCATAAATAATACCTATTTTCATACAAACATTTGATAATGGGCGGAAAGTTTATATGGGGGCTATGCCTACAAGAGGGCGTGGCATCATGGTTTTAACACTGGATGACAAAAGAAATGTTTTTACCCAATTGAGAGCGAGTACATTCATAAATAATTAGTATTTTTATACAAAAATTTAAAAAAAACCGTAAGTTTGTATGGGGGATATACCTAAAAATGGGCGTGGCACTCTCATTCTCGAACTTAACATAGTCGTTCTCGAGAAAAGCTTAAGTTCCAAATTTCAGCTTAATATCTTTATATCTTCAATAAAAAAGATGCCTAGAAATATACAGACAGACAGATGTGATGGACATGGCTAGATCGATTCGTCTCGTCGAGCTGATCAAGAATATATATACTTTATGGGGTCTACGACGTCTCCTTCAATGCGTTACAAACTTTCAGACAAACTGAATATACCCTTCACACTATGTGTGGCGGGTATAAAAAGAAATAATTCAGCCCGAATCTTTCATATTGACAATACGAGTCTGTACCAAAGCAATTCAAATAAAATTAAGGGAAAAATGTCAACATTAACATATTAAAGAGAAGCAATACAAAACACATTACCAACACAAAATCAAAACAAAAAACAAGGAAGAACGTTGACTTCAGTAGAACCGAAGCTCAAATACCTGCCACACAAAACTTTAATAAGTGCATGTATGATCATATATCCGCAAAGGGGTTGGGTGGGAAAAACTCAAGTTGGGGCCCAAATAAAAAGCATATATGTAAATTTTTAGGTTCAAATGAAGATATAACAATTTTCTTGAAAAAATAAAAAATGGTAGGTAAGTTCACATGGGGTCTGTTTGTTATTGTGACCCGATCCTTGTCAAATCGGTAGAATATTCATAGGATAACAGTAGAAGTGCTTTTACCCAGATTGGTGTGAATATATTCATAAAAATTCGAAAAATGGGAGGTATATTTGTATGGGGACTATACCTATAAATGGTCGTGGATATTGGATGACATAAAAAGTGATTTTTAACCAATTTGAAGTAAATAGATTCATAAATAATAACTACTTTCATACAAAAAGTTCTAAGTTTTTACGGGGGCTATACCCGGAAATGGACGTGGCACCTTGATTTTGACATTAGATGACCTTAGAAGTGCTTTCACCCTATTTGGAGTGAGTACATTCATAAATAAATAACAAACAAGAAAGAACGCTGAAGTCGAGTATACTCGACTGCAAGATACCCTGTACCCAACCTTTATGTACCTTAAGTTAAGTCCTATCTTTGTATATAGCTTATTGTATTGAATTTTCAAACAAAAACTTGAAAAATTGGGTAAATTTGTATGGGGTCTATACCTAAAATTTTGTTGGTCCTACCCCTATTGAGATATTTTATTGGGACTATCATAGACATAATTTATATCATAATTTATATAATTTATACGTTTTTATGCAAAAATCTAAACTTTTGGGGTATATTTGTATGGGGGCTATACCTAAAACTTATTGGTCCTACCCATATTGGGACATTTTACTTGGACTATCATAGAAATAATTTATACCAAGTTTGAACTTCGTAGAATAAAACAATGACGTTTTTATGCAAAAACCTAAAATTTTTGGGTACATTTGTATGGGGGGTACCCTTAAAATGGGTCTAGAGAAAAACCGTTTGCAAGTGAACACTTGTCAGCTCAGGAGAGTCTAAGTTTCAAATATGGTGGCCCTATCTCTTATAGTCTCCGAGATAATCTCTCTCATACGGCAGACAGCAGGACGGACAGACAGACGGACAGACAGACAGACGGACGGACGGACGGACAGACAGACATAGCTAGTTCGACTCCCCTTCCAATGCTGATCAAGAATATATATACTTTATAGGGTCTATCTGGCCTCCTTCTGTCTAATACATACATTCGCACAAACTTAATATACCCTGTTACCCTTTGGGTACAGGGTATAAAAAAATTTAAAAAAAAAGCTGTAAGTTTTTATGGAGGCTATTTCTTCTTCACCAAAAAAAATCGATTCGTCTCGTCGAACTGATCAACAATATACATACTTTATGGGGTCTCTGATGCCTCCTTTAATGCGTTACAAACTTTCCGACAAACTGATAATACCCTTCACACTATGTGTGGAGGGTATAATAAAGTAAATTTTACCTGATTCCAATCTTGACTATAACTTACACATGTTAAATCTGCAAATTATAAATGTTTTAAAGCTTAAATGAAAATCTAAAAAGGCTTAATCATTGAAAATAGAGTAAATCCAATGTTAAATACTCGACACTTACTGGACAAAAAATAAAGAGCCAAAAATATAAGCAAACATAATTTTATAGGACCGCTTACAAACCCTTCGTTCAGTATCAATACTTTTGACTCACTTTATTTGTATATGTATGTAAGTCTGTTTAAGTTTGCCTTTCTCTCATTTTCTGCACAGACTGTTCCAAAATAAAACTCTCTTTTTTAAATTTTTTTCTCTGCTTACACAAACAGACGCTTAACTTGTACTTGGATGCTGTTCTGCTTATTTTTATGTCCTTGAAAAAGGACAAACTTTAACAACAGCGTTTTCTACGTATTTCGTTAGTTCTTTCGTTCTTTACATAAGCGGCTGACTGGCTGTATATGTCCTTTGGGTTTTGTTCTTTGCGACGTCAACAATTTCAAAATGCCGACAATGATGACGTCACTGTTGAATACATAAGTGAGATGAGAATGTGATGCAAATGCGGTTAACTACTTTTGAAATGAACAAATTAAATGCTATTGTGAGCTGTTTATTCCAATAATAAAATGATGAATGGAATGATTGAGAAATGCAATTGCATATAAGATAAATATTCATAATCATTTTAATAAAATTGTATGTATGTAATTTTAATGGAATTATTAATTTTGTATATAAACTTTTACGTTTCAACAAGTACCTTGAGTGAGCACAAAACAAGTTCTGACATCTGTCAGAATTTGGCTTCTCATTACGTTTAGGAAAGGCCCGATTTGAACTGTCACTACCACATATTGCGATTCATATGAGAAGCTTAATAAAAATCTTAAAAGCTCAACACATCTGGCATTTTTGATCTCCATGGAAAATGGGCTGATAAGCACGTAGCCTACAAGTTTCGAAAGATAACACTGCCTACGAAATCGACTTTTTTTATTTGATATGAGTCTGGTTAACGATGTAGTTTTGTGCGCTGAACATGATTTGCATATTCAAAAATGACCAATATGTCGGGATTTCGAGAAAAAATTGTGTTAAAAAACCCAAAAATCTAGTTTCTGGTTGTTTTCAACCATATCTCGAAAACCAGATATGCCAGAGACTTTAACTTACTCTTAAACTCAAGCCTAAATCTTATACTACAATAACCATATAGAATTTGCAATTTAATAGAAAACATTGGACCATAAAGGGTCAACTCCGTTTTATTCAACATTGTTCTTTTTTTTAACTTTTCTAAATATTTGGTTATTTTAGCTTTAACATTATTCAAGCTTTAATGATTACCAGAATCGTGTTCAACGCACAAAAATACTTTGGAAACTAGTCTCATATTTAAAAAAAACCATGTTGCCTGTGTTGTTGCTTGACAGAATGTCTTAATGAAATTAGGATAATTCCAGATTGTTAAAACAAGTTCATAGAACTATAATCCGAGATATTTTTCTAGCGTGTGGTTTAAGTGTTTTTTGAATTAATTCGTCAATTTATATCAGTGGTGGGCACACACAAGCTACAACATTCCGCAACCTCGTCACACGCGATACACAAACTGAAGAAAACCCCACCACTGCTTTATTTTCAAAATATATAAAGAAACAATAATAAAATAAATATTAGTGATTAATACAGTGATTTTATTCTTTCAAACTACAATTCTAATGTTAGTAGCGACCCCTTCAAATTGAAAAAAAAAAATTTTAATTCGTTTCTTAGTGTGAATAATCAATTAAGATAAGGACCACCCTGATACACAATATGTTTATACAATTTTTTCATAAAGCAGGATGGTCACAGTTTGGACGCAGTTTGGGAAAATTATCAATTGAAGATTGCTAACAATTAATACTGGTGACGCAGCCAGTTCTGTTTTGCATAAAAGTAAATTTGTAAACTCAAAAACGTCCTTTTTTTTGGTAAATTATAACAACAAAATTTTAAAAATACATAAATCTTTTGTGAGGAATATGTGAGATATTTTAATAGAAAGGCGATAAAATCCACACCCTATGACAAACACAAAAACGTCTTGTCATTCAAAAAGCCTTGTATACCATAATTTGTGAATCTTGAATCCTGGCGAAATACTACACCGACTATAATTTTCCAATGGAAAAAAAAGCAGAAAAAAAATCAGTCTACACTAAGAAAGAGCATTTTTCCGTATATTTCCTTATTAACCTTTTTCGAAGTATCCATTTTAATATTTTTTCAGTTGCTAATAGATATCTCGTCTATTCATTTCGTCTACCTACGACATTGCGTAGTTGGTTATTTTGTTGTAAAATCATAATCGAACTTTTTCCGAAAAATGTTTCTTATACCCGGCACACATTTTTTGAAGCGTATATTCAGTTTGTCAGAAAGTTTATATCGTATTGAAGGAGATGTAGTTAAGTATGTATATACTCTTAATCAGCTCGACCGGACGAATCGATCTAGCCTTGTCCGTCGGTTTGTTTTTTTTTGCATTCCATTCGGTCAGTTTAAAAGATATTAAGCTGAAATTTGTAATTTAAGCTCACAAAGCTCAATGGAAAGTAAGTTTGTATGGGGTCTATATGTTATAGTGACCCGATCCTTGCCAAAGCCGAATTAAATTCATAAGATACCTAGATTGGAATGAATATATTCATAAATAAGAACTATTTTCAAACAAAAACATAAAATTGGGCGGTATATTTGTATGGGGACTGTACCTAGAAATGGGCGTGGCATCTAGGTTTTGATATTGGATGACATAAGAAGTGTTTTTAACCAATTTGTAGTAAATACATTCATAAATAATATCTACTTTCTTACAACAAAACGAAAAAAAGTGGTAAGTTTGTATGGGGGCTATACACGGAAATGGGCGTGGCACCTTGATTTTGACATTAGACAAAATAAGTACACCCATAACAAACAAAATTTACTACTTATATTCATGATGACAAATAAATACTTTTCTGAAAGGTTATTTTTATTACCTTTAGGGCAATGCATTCTTCACAAAAATTATAGTTGTAGTGTTTTTACATAATTCTTTTAAAGAATGCATGGCTCTATCTTTATTACTTTTTGAGCTGTAATCGTTAATACAAATTGTATGATTTTGAAAGGTTATAGTTATTTAAAACCTGAACAGTATTTTATAAGAATATGTATGCATATTATGGTATCATATTAAAAGTAATTAAATAACATTTCAGAAAAGTATAAATTTGTTAGAGTTGTCATCATAATTATAAGTATTAAATTTAGTTTGTTATGGGTGTACTTATTATTTTGTCAAACCATTTTTTGTTAAGTTTAACCTTTTGACTGAATTGAAACATTGTTCGTTATTTATATCGATGTTTTCGGTGCTTTAAGGTGTTATCTAGTTAATACAATGAAAATAATAAACAATTTTTATACCACATATTCAATAAAACTTAAAACATATCAATATAAAACGATACATTAGCCCCATACAAACTCACCTCCCATTTTTTGATTTTTTTATACCTGCCACACATAGTGTGAAGTTCCACGCCCCCATACAAACTTACCACTTTTTTTCGATTTTTTGTATAAAAATAGTTTTTATTTATGAATGTATTTACTACAAATTGGGTAAAAACACTTCTAATGGCATCTAATATCAAAGAAAGGTGCCACGCGCCATAAAAATCACTTCAACTGTTATCCTATGAATATGCTACCGATATGACAACGATCGGGCCATTTTTTTTTTTTTTCAAGAAAATGATTACAGTATTATTATTCTTTGAATGAATCTAATCATTTTTGTAGGTTCGGTGTTCCTAACCTGCTCAAAGAAGAGTGTGTATACTCCTAACAATGACATTCTATTTCTGGATGTAGCTTTACATTGTGATAGAATACGGATAAGTGTTTCCCCCATACTACCACAGAATCTACACTCAGGAGAGCTTGCTACACATTACAAGTAGGTATTTACTCGGTCTGCTGGGTTCTGCCCAGCTTAACTAATGCTTTGGTAACCTTAGAGTTGAATCCCTATATTAAAAATTTGTTCATCCCAGGCTCGTTTTCTGTCATTATTGACTCATTAAGTGTGTGGCTCCCAATGGGAGCCTATAGAGAAGTTGCGGCTACCTTCCTGGCTAGAGCGTCTGCTTGCTCGCTACTTGGGATGTTTGTATGCCCTGGCACCCACAACAGTTGTACCCTGATGTGTTGTGCTAGTACATTTAGAGTGGCTATAGCCTCTTGTACTAGTTTAGATTTTACTGTATCAGACTGTAGCGCCTTCAGATGTGTCTGGCTGTCTGACAGCCTTGCTATATGGCAGTTATTGTAGTTCCTGCCAATATTGATTTACGCGCAACGAATTATCGCGCAGATATCTGCCTGGAAGATGCTAGTGTATCTACCCAGAGATTCCCATATTTTAATTCTTGGGCCAGCTACACCCAAACCGGCGACTTCGTCGATGAGTGTTCCGTCTGTATAGTGATCCGTATATAGTCTTCTTGCTTGACCATCTAATGGTAAAGTCTATGTCAATAATTTACTTTTTGGTTATAATATCCAAAGGCATTGACATTAGTTGAGACCATTCCGACCATGTTGACAAGTGTTTCTTGCAAATGGTAGATGCAGTTTTGTCTCCGTCTATCAATTTAGTCGTTGGAGAGAATAGCTTATGTTTTGAATTTCAGCTTAATATCTCTGAAACTGACCGAATGAACTGCGAAGAAACAAACAGACGGACGGACAGACGGACATAGTTAGATCGGTTCGTCTCTTCTTAAAGTAAGCCTTAAAAGTAGTAAACATTTTATTTGAATCATACAGCAGGCCATTATAGTTATTTCAATCATATTATCAAAGGAAAATTTAAATTCCTTATTGCATTTTAAATTCTTGTTGCAACATGACTTCTCATTTCGAAAACGATGATTCAGACGAATTTTTCAAATGGCTGTTGCATTTTTGCATGGATGAATCCAGAGGAACACCGTCTTCGCCATGTGTGTCCAGTATGTCATTCAAAAATCGGACTGAACACGATTATTTCAGTGCACGGAGAAGTCTACGCTAATTGTTCACTGCTGTCGACTAATCAAGAAAATCGTTTACAACTTATGCAATGCGTTTCAATAAAGAATCAGCTAAATCGTGCCACAGGTGAGTCCTTGGAAATTGGTGCAAGTGTTCAAATGCCACCTTTAAGCCTATTTTACGATGCAGTTCGTACTCAAAAGCCGCAGCCAATGGAACGCACCAAACCGCTGGCCAGAGATTGGAAATGAAGGCCAATTATTGGAAATGAAGGCCTATAGTTCTATTATTGAAGATATTACACATGTAAAAGAAGACGATTACATGCTTGTAATGATTTATTTTATGATTTTAATTATGCAGTTTTCTTATTAGTAATACTCATATAGTATGTTCTTAAAATAAAAAAAATAATTTTTCGTTCAAATTTTAAAATTAATGTTTTGTTGTAATGTTTTTTTTTTTTGGCTTTTTAATGGCGTCCACATTATCGCCGTCAACATTTTTTTGTATTCACCATAAGTGGCGCCATCAACATTACACCCCTTGGAAGGGTCTTCGTGTAAAATACTGTTTGACGATTATATATATAAAAATTTCGCTACAGCCGAATGTCGACCTTGGCAGCACGCAAGGTTTGGCATCAGCAGTTTTCATCCAGTGCCAGGTGATATCAGTTCACGATTCTGCGGATGTCCTCCAAGACCTGATCTTCCCAACGCAACTTCTCATCCTTAGATTCACTTCTATGTCTAGAAGTGCTTCAAGTCCTGCTGTAGGACAGGTATGTACGCCCCTGTGATGCCTATGCATGCTAGTCGTTGTAGTGACTCGAGTTATTTTTTGGTCGTGAGTTGGTTCGATCTCTCACCCCCACGCAGCTGCCCCATATAGGAGTACAAGTTTGACAACCATGTTGTATAGCCATACCATGGTACTGGGTTTCTAGCCCCAGGATTTTCCTGCATACAAAAAGGGCCTTAGTGCATCTTTGAATTGCATCATCTGTGTGGCTTTTCCCCTGAATTTACTATCCATAGGTACAGTCCAAATACAAACATACAACATTTTGTCAAATTCTTGTACGAAAAAAATGTAGTTATTGAGCTATTGGTTTCAAATATATATATATATATATATATATATATATATATGAGGTGTTCACTTTGTAATAATTTGAATAATACATGGAATTTTTTGATTTCAAATAAAAATATGATTCATAAAATGCACAAAACAAATGAATACGCAATCATAAAATTACAATTTACTATAGACTTTCAAAGAGTTTTTTAATACACAAATTAAGTGCTAAAACAAAGCACTAGAAATAATAATTGCACATTATTCGTAATTTCAGAATAAAATTTATTTGTTAAATTATGTTTTTCTTTATGTTTTCTACATTATTAATAATTGTTTCACTAATTGAATTTGTAGTTGACTTATTTGCAGTAAAACTGGTCTCGTTATAATAAGTTTAAAATAATTTGCAATTTATGCTTCTTTTTTTTTTTTTTTTTTTTTGGTTTCAGTAAATTTTAGAATTGTATTTAAATTTTTTGATAATTATTTCTCAAGTCCTCTCTTCTCTGATGTTTCTATAAAACCACAAAAACTCCATTTAGTTTTGCCAAAAGAAGGTACCTCTACTTGATTTGTTGACTTCGTTGTTGTGGTTGTTGTCTCACTTAAACCAATTTCAGCCTTAAAAAGGTTTGTATATTTTTTTAGTATATCTTCCAGGTGTGAGGTCTCCAGATCCAATGATTTTATCAGTTCACGAAGATACGCGACAATATTCACTGTGCTTACGCCATGTGGATGCAACACAAGAAATGCAGCGGTTAGGGCAATGATTTTTGCTTCAGACAATGCAAGTGACTTAAATTCAAGCTGTGCAAAGAAAAGAAAAAGTTAAGAAATAATTTCAAATATTAAAAAAAAAATTCTATTTTACCTCATCTTTTTCAATTTCGACTGATTTCGGTGTTTCCTTTATATGCGTTTCTTTTATCCTACTAACTTCACAATTATTTGCTTTCTCCTTCTCCAGTGAATTATCTTCATCGCTTGTTTGTATCGTTTCTGCATTAGCATTAAAGTTCTTTAATTTTTCGTCCGAGTCTTTCTTTGCTTGCACTTTTTCGTCATCCTCAATTTCATGGATTTCAACAACGCCACTTTGGTGCTCGATAATACGCACATCGTCATCATCCTTATATACATCAATATCGATAATTTCGTGTGCTCTTTGCAATGGATAGCTTAATGATGCTCGAGATTTTGGAGGCGGCTCATCATCGTCATCAATGCATATCTCACTAATTTCTTCTGTTTTTCCTCCATTCGATCTTATGCCTGCCAACTTTAGACTACGGTGAAGCTGCTCAATTGTCTTGGCATCTTTTTGCTCTCGAAACTTCGTCTGCAGCAGTTGTGTCTGCATATTTCTTATGGTCTCCTGCAATACTTTGATTTGCTTCTCACGCTGAACGCTGTCATGTCTGAGATCAGTGCGCTCCATTGACATCTCATTGCGAATGGCTTCCAGTTGGCACCGCAATGCATCGTTTTCGTCCTGTAAACAAGTAGAAAATATTTTAAATAAATTTTTTTTATTTCTAAACTCTTTATTTCACCTTTAGACTGTCGCTGTCGTAGCGTGTGCGTTTGGATGCATGTCGACTATGATAACTACGTTCATCATCCGATATTTCCATTTCATCGTCATCGATTTGGACTGTTCGCAATTCCTGTTTTATTTTGGCGTACATAACATAAATTTCAATTTAATTTAAACAATAAAATTTATCAAGCGGTGCAGCTTATATCTTGCTTAATTAAAATTAATATCCTAATAATATAATTAATTTAATATCTTTCCGGTTTTCATCTTTCGTTATCTCAAAACCGCGTACTTACCTTTGTCATTCGCTTTTACAGAAAATATTTTTAGTTATTTTTGCGTTTATTTTATTTTTAATTGTTTTTGAAAATAAATTTAATTTTTTTGTTACTTAAAATTAATTACCAATTTAAATTAAATGCCAATTAATTACGTTCGTTTATTTTTTTTTTTTTTATTTTTTAATTTTTTTTTTTTTTTGGTAGAAATTAAGAAGAAAGCTTAAAGTAAATATGTTATGCATGAAAAGATTAAGATAAACGCATCCTTTAGCAAACCGTATCACTACTACTATTCGCACAAAATTATATGAAAGATTTTTTTTGTTATAATTTAATTCGATTTAATTTTAGTTTAGTTAAAGCAGTAAAATAAGATGTTGTGCATTAATGTGAGTGAAAAATGTTGTTAAAATAGCTTGAAGACATATCAAATGTGTAAAATTAAAAATTAATACAAATAATTAACAAAATTAGAAGAAGCCGAATTAGTATATTAAAAGTGTGTATGAAAAAAAAAAAACATATTATATCTGAATACAAGTAGCTGAAGTCAAAACAAATAACTGTGTATGACATGCAGTGCAAAAATGTAACAAGTTTCTAGGAAACAAAGCACATATAATTTGTTTTTAGAATACCGAGAAAAAAAAACAAACATTATGCATATTTGGTCCCCCACAAACGTTGCTGAAAGTGAGTCATTATTTTAATTCTTGTATCGAACAATAAGATATAAGCTACAATGTTAATGAAAAATATCTCTTAATATTGATTTCACAATTAAACAGTGATTTTGTCAAAAGAAAATTTCAACCTGATTCTTAAAGAATTTTTTCTCGGTAGATTACGAAATCTGTTTTTTTTCTATCACGTCTCAATTTCGAGTAATTTGAGGTAAGTAGTTTTTTAGTGGCTTGAACAGCTTTTTGGGTAGTGCACCGCTGCTTTAAATAGCTATCGTTGCTAAAAGTTGCGGATGTTTTTCAAGATCTGTCCACCACGACTGTCCTATGCTGATGCAATGCCAGACCGACTATTGTAGTTTAAAGATTAAGATTAAAACTCTTTCTCTTCTCGGCCATAGCTTTATCAAAGTTATTCATTAACCCAAGTTATATGTGCAACGGAGGTAACATCATTCCTTTTCAGTTTACTAACGGTAAATGAAGAATATTCTTCTCTTCGGGTGCTATACATTTACGTTGTTTCGACTGTCCCACTCGCACAGAAATCAAGAATATTTGGAAATCCAAGCTGCACTTCGAGCAACAAGGCAATAACTTTGAAGTAAATTCAAAGTCTCCAAGAATATTTATTTTACTTAATTCTTTCCAACAGTAGTTTCATACGAGGTGTGTTCAAATATTATCGCGAATTTTGAATTTTCGCGGGTTACGTATATTCGAATTTCGATTTTTTTTGTGGCGTTATGTTGGTACTCATGTCTCTCACTTATGCCGACAAGCTTGGCCATTTTGAATGTTCACTTAATTGTTGACAGCTGCTTTGCTTGCACGTGTTTTGGATCGTCTTCGATTTTTACCTATTCAAAATAATGGATCAAAGAACCTGAATGGAATAAAAATGTTGAAGAAGGCTTATGGGGACCGAGCTCTACCAAAATCAACAACATTTGATTGGTATAAATTGTTGAAAGAATGTTGCGAACGTGTTGAAGACGAAGAGCTCCCTGATCAACCATCGACCTCAACGGACGATGCTCACATCAAAAAGTAAAAGAATTAGTGCTTGCACACCGTCGATTAACTATGAGAGACATTGCTGATGAAATTGGCGTATCGAAAGGATCAATTAATACAATTTTGAAGAATGTTTTGGGCCTCAAACGTGTCAAGTCTCGGTTGGTACCAAAAATGATGATTTTTTTTTAAAAACTGTACTGATTTTTTGTGGCTTTTTTTGTCAAAAATCCAACTAATATCGTTCCGCAACCACCGTATTCGCTTGTTTTGGCACCGTGTGACTTCTGGCTATTCCCAAAACTCAAGAGACCACTCCGGGGAACGCGTTTCGAGTCGATTGAGGAGATAAAAGCTAAATCGAAGAAGGCGCTGATGGCTATACCGGAAAGGGACTATTTGGCATGTTTCGAGGATTGGGAAAAACGTTGGCATAGGTGTATTTTATCGGGAGGGGATTACTTTAAAGGGGACAAAATAGATATTCATGAATAAATAAATAATTTAAAAAAAAAAAACACAAAATATGCGATACTTTTTGAACACACCTCGCATCTGCATAAATAATAACTTTTGCATCCAAAAAAATCGAAAAAAAATGGTAAGTTTGTATGGGGGCTATACCTATTTTTCGATTTTTATAAATTTTACTAAAGAGAACGTTCAATATTATATGAATAATTGGTAGCCCACTTATTAAAATTTATTTAAGGAGTTACGCTGAAATCAGCTCAGGAATTTTATACAAAAATTCAAAAATAGAGTAAATTTGTATAGGGCTATACTAGGGTGGTCCCAAAATGTATGGAAAACATTTTAAAAATGTATATAGCAAATAAGAAGAACCCTACTTTTTTAAATCAGATAATATTTAATGGTGCTGCCAAGCCCCTGAAGTTGCCCCAACTTACCGCCCAAATTTGTATGGGGACTTTACTTAAAAATGGGCGTGGCACCTTGCTTTTGATATTTGATGATATTAGATATGTTTTTTGGCAATTTGGAGTGAATACATTACTAAATAAGAGCCATTTTCCTACAAAAATTCGAAAATGGGCGAAAGGTTTGTATTGGGGCTACACCAAAAATGGGCGTGGCACATTTGATTTGACTTTGGATGACATTAGAAGTGTTTATATGCATAAATAATAACTTTTTTTAATACAAAAAAATCGAAAAAATACGGTAAGTTTGTATGGGGGCTATACTTAAAAATGGGCGTGTCACTTTCATATTTAAATTTGACCTTGTTGTTGCCGAGAAAAACTTAGGCGGACAGACAGACAGACGAACAAAATTCAAAATTTTGAGGAAAGTCATACAAACTTCTTAAAATGGTACTAGAGGAAAACCGTTTGAACATGACCTCTTGACGGCTCAGAAGACTAAGACTCGACATATCGACTCGCTTTTCAAGAATATATATACTTTATAGGTTTTATTCTTTATATTGCACAATCTTAATATACCCTTTTTTAAATTCATTAGATTAAACTAGAACATGTCGATTCTAAAACTAATTTACTTAAATTGATCGGATTCACTTGAAACACCGGATCCAATTTCTCGTAATCCAAACAATTTTATACAATTTGGTCGCCATATTCGATCCACAATTTTGAAATCTGATATTAAATTCAAAATATGCTGCCTGCTTCAGATTCAAATCAGGGTCGCCCCGACTAGGGATACTCTTCTGCTTATTAAAGAGGCGGAGAGTATTCTCTGTCCATTAACCTAACCATTTATAATTGCTGGACTTGGGTACAATATACTCCACTAGAGTCGCAGTACCCTTTCAATCTTTATTATAGGAGCGCCTACCATGTTCCCACTATAATCTGTACTAACGATGGGAACGTGTGGTGACATACTTGAGTCTCCACTTTCGCTCTGACCACTTCCTTGCCTTGCGGCTTCGACCCAGGCGCAACGTCAGAATTTTATGGTTATGGTTCAAAATATGCTACCCAAAAAAGCTTACGAGTTTCGTGTTTTCGGATATGCTCATCTTCAAAGTTCGCACGGACTATTGGGTCACTTTGATGTATGTTAAAATTTAAAATATGATTCCCACAAAAAATAGGCTAATTTAAGCATCATTCGTTATTTTGTATCTTTACACTGACCAATGCTATTATACCCTTCGCTATAAAAAGTGTATTGTAAAATTATAAAGACTGAGACGAATAAAGTATGTAAGTATAATAAACTGTTTTCTTTTCTCGGTATTCAATGCAACGTTAAGTTAAAGATAAACTACAAAACAACCACAAAACTTTAAGCAGTTTTGTTATTTTTATGAAAGCGTTATTGTTTTTTTTTTTTTTTTTGAATATATTTCTATGAGTATTAATAACGATAATAATATATACAAATACATATTTTAGCAACGAGCGCGCAATTGTAATGGACATAAAAAACACTGAAATAAGAAGTTAACATTGTACGTACCGTAGCCAGTTTCTTCCACTGATCGATGTTTTTTCTTTGGGCTTTGGTGAAATGGTCCCAAACCTTCTTGTGACTAGCGGCATTGAACACTTTTTCAATCTGAGTGACTGAATATGCAATAATATAATAATATTAAGGGGGAGAGGGTAGTTTGTTTGCTTGTTCTTATCGATCTTTGCTTATTTACGTTTTTTATTTAACGCTTAAATTTTTTTTTTTTTTTTAAATATATATTTAATATTTAATTAGTAAAGAAATTAAATAAAGTTTATAGTAGACATGTACGAGACGAGTGTGTTTATGTGTGTATGTATGAATGTATGTAAGAATGTGGATGTGTGCATGTGTACGAACTACTTTAGAGACCCTCGTAGAGTAGCGATTGCTATTTAGTTTTTATTCGATTTAATTTAAACTAAATACAACAAATTTTACTACAAACTGTGTCTTCGCATCGAATTTCTCAATCCCGTGCTGGCATTCTCCAGGCGAATCCGTGGGTGTCTTGTCTGAGTTTCAGTTTTTTTTGTTTTGAAGCATTGTTGAGTTGAGTTGACTGAATTGAATCGATATCTTTTATAAGATAATTTTACAAACCTTTATTTCTATGACTGGTTTTGATGTTGATTGAATGCGATTTACCTTTTCATTTATTCATTTCATTTTCTCTTTTTACTTATTTGTTTTTTTATGAGCAATTTTTGGTTTGTTTTTGAATGGTTTGTGTTTAGAGAACGACAAAAAGCGTACTGACCATGATAAATAATAGCTACAATAAGAGGATAGTTTCTTGAATTGAACAACTGGCTAAATATGGCACTATAGCTGAAGGCTACAGCTGTGCCTAAGAGGGTAACTATTGTATCGACGCGAAAAAAAAAATCGTTTCAAACTCTAACCCAACCAACCCATTTCTAAGTGTATTGATTTTACTAATATTGCATCAAATTGTTATTAAAGCTTTCGCTGCATTGAAATTGGAATAAAAACTAATTGGTACTTACACTGTGTGCACATTGTTGTCATTTGTTTGCGGTAACTGTCGCGCGCCTTCTTAAGATCGTCCTCCAATTGTTGCTTGTCAGTATGTAGACGACGCACATGCGCATGGGTACTTTGTATCATTGAGTAAAAGACGTTTGCATTGCGTTTAGTGCAGTCGCCTCGCTCCAGCCATGCTTGTATGGTTTGTATGGCTTTGACAAAGGTTTCATTGTTGCGTAGGTTTTCCGCAACCACAGACGCTTCATGATCGGTATAGTGCGCAATGGGCGGTGGAGACAAACGATCGAGAGAAACGCGTTCACGATGTCGTGCTTCACGCTGCAACTGACGTTGTTTACATTCGAAGTCGTATTGATCATCTCGTGCCTGCGCATAATCAACGTGCAGACGTCCAAAGTTAGGTGGCTCATTTATATTGGAAATTCTTACACGATAGCCGGAAAGGTAAATGGCACGATCGATGGATAACTCATGCCGATAGCGTATATGACAGAAGTTTTTTTTTGACATGCGCAACGTAGTTATTTCACCGCATGATTCGAATATTTCGCGTATGATTTCTTCAGTGATATTTTCCGGCAGACCACCAACGAAAACAGTTCGACAACCTGGTGGTCGTTCACGTATAGTTGGAGGCGGTGCATTCGGATTAGGTGGAAAGAGTATACAGTTTTTTGTCTTGATAACCTCTTTCATACCAACGGGCCCTGTTGAGGCAACCCCCGGAAGCAGCTCCAGAGTGGTAGGCATCTGAAAAATGTAAAGCTTCAGCTTATATATATGCAAACATTTCATAACGTTGTAACTTACCTGCACTACAATCAGCCGCTGTTCCTAATGATGAGTCAGCTGTCGCCATAGTGGCATAGCCTGCATAGTTCTGATGCATTTGTTGCATAGCAGCAGCCATCATTGCCGTAGGATCCATTAGTATTGAAGCTGTTGCTGAATTACTCGTTGCGCTTGCAGCGTTTTGTGTGGCTGTATTTGGTACAGCCGGCGCTGTCGGGAAGAACATATAACCAGACGGTGTTGGCATTAGGCCATTTAAGTACATAGTATTTGCATCGGGCGGTAAAGTAAGCGGAGGCAGCTTTTCTGTTTGTTTAACTGCGGGCACCACTGCCGGTTGTGAATTTTCCATCTCAGAATCATTCTCCAAATCCATAGGCGCAGTGCCCTGATTGGGCTTCATTTTTGTTGGCGTTAGTTGATTCATTTTAACTGTACTCGTTTGCTCTTGACTACGCTCATGCTTGGCTACAGTTGCAACACTTGGTCCAGCACCAGCCACTGATGTAGCTGAGGTTATGGCGGCAGCAAGTTGATTTAAGAAGCCCGGATGATTTGGAGTAGAAACACCATTTGGCATGGTCCCAAATAGAGGAACTGCAACAAAAAAATCAAAATATTAATATAACAACACGAAAATGGCGAGCAAAACAAAAAAGCAAAACCAAAACAAAAATCAGCTGACGCTTGCGAAGTAAACAAACAAGTAGAATTCCGAGGAATAAAGCGCAAAGCGCAAATAACGTTAAGTGGATAAAGTGTACAAAGAAAGTGAAACAAATATGGCGACCATTGAAAAAAAAAATGCCAGACAATATTTTTATAACAACTTTTTCGGTATTAAAACAGCTGCCCCGTGTTTGTTATTTGTATAATTTAGTAAATCATTATTGTTAGGCATCATATTTCGTAAATTGCGTCACTTTTGAACTTACTCATATTTTCAGCCAAGTTTGCATAATTGAAAGCTTCATTTTATGCTTTGCAATTATATTTTTATTTTAATGTATAAAACGTACATTCATTTAAGTATTTAAGCACTTTGTAAACAAATTTTTAAAATTTTTGTACGTGAAAATATATTTTTAATGCGTAAAATGCATCTGAGCTAGAAAAAAAAAATTGTATGAGCAGAATAAATAGTGAAAATGTTGTGTCCTGCTCACACTTTTATGATTCTGGGGGAAAAATTTTATGCATTTTTTTTACAAATTTTGAGTGCGAGAGTGGAGTGTATAGAAAACCGCAACGTCTATGACACTTGATTGTAGCCGTATGGCGTTTACTGAACCGTCTACAAAATTTGAAATGGTAAAACTCGGGATGACTTATGCTTGGATGACTTGTTTAATTGTATTTAGTAAATTTGGTTAATTTTTACTCTGAATTGCATTAAGACAAAAGGTTAAAACTAAATTAACAAGACTTTAAATACAAATAACACTGGTCTTAGCTACTCGGAACAGGAGGTAGCATGATGCATTTATACAGGTATAGTATTCGGCATTATAGTATTATAGTTTCATAAAATGCTTTAACAGTTTTCTCCACACTTTGGTTTCATACTGCACAAAAATTCTTCAAAATATGGTAGCAAAATAGATAGAAATTGTAGTGGAATACTACACCTAGTATAATTGCATCATGTGTGGTAGAAGCATCAATATAAAACTTTGCGCATCTTTGGAACTATACTTTGAAATTTTGGATTGTTTAAAAATTGCTGTCAATCGGAATGAAATCTTAGCGCACATAAATGCTAGAGGCTTACTTTTCAACCGTCCTATTTTAATTTGGTACATATTATTTCGTTATATGCACCGGGTAAAAGCTGATTTTTTTTTTAATGTTTTGTAGTTCTAATTTTGAATATTATGTAAATTGGTATGGTAAAGATGTACTGGATTCTATAGTATCTCTGATAAAGTACTTTTTTTAGGCGATTTTAAATCTTAATAGTTCGCATAAGTCTGATATTGATGGGCTGTCTGTATATTTCCTAATGTCTTGCGTGTCTCTTGTTGATCTCTGCACATTTATAACAACAGAGCGAAAATAGCTACAATCACACCTGTTTTAAAGGTAGTAAGAAAAACGAAATTTCTTATTTACACACCGATTTCAAAACTTTCAAACATTTCTAGGATCTTTTAAACGAATAGTTTTGAAACAATTATCAATTATAGTAAAAAGTTGTTTTTATCCTAATCACCTGGCTGTTTTTAGTATTTTTTTTTTTTACTTCTTTTACAGATATAACATGAGGTTTGTATATTGAATTTTAATAATGCTTTTGGTCGGTTTGCCTTTGGCTTTACATTATAGTAAAAAGTTGTTTGATCCTATCACTGGCTGTTTTAGTAATTTTTTTATTACTTCTTTAACAAGATAACAGGGAGGTTTGTATACGATTTATAATGCTTGGTAATGGTTTGCCTTTTGATTAAAAGCTTTTTTGAGTTTCATTCAAACAATATTAAATTGGTCATCTCCATTTGTTAGTCTATTGTGCTATTGTCTGTGGGGCCGGGTAAATATTTACCTCTCTTCTGGTCCTTTAGTTTTCTTTTTTTATTCTGGGTTCATTATTACTTAATATTTACATAAATGATATTGTGAACTGCTTTCACAACTCAAGGCAATTTATTATATGCTGATGACTTAAGAAGTTTTTAAAGCTATTAATGATATTGTCCGACTTGTCCGACTTACCAACTTTCTTATAAAATTATTAAAAAAAATTTATTATAATTAAAATTATATACTTTTAATATAATTATAATATAAACTCTGCAAACTTGGTGTAACTTGAGCATCGTCGAACCTTATCGGAAGATAGTGTATTATATCTCTCGCTCTTTCTCTCTTAATTTTAAGCAAATGTCATAAGGCCATATTACTCAAATGTTCTGTACAGATTAAAAATACGTTTGAGTAAGTAGCAAATCAATGTTTGAAAGGTTCAGCTTTAAGAGCGAACGGTGCAGAATTACATATTTATAAAGTGTGAATCATATTGTAAAGTTTGCTGTAAAATTTCTTATTGGCGTATTAAATTATTTTAAAAAAAATGTCCGTAAACACGGCACACGCCAACAATGGCGTACTCCTTCACGCAGGAGAATAGTAAGTAGCGTGACAAAAAGTTTTAAATCTAAAGACAATTACATATGGAAGAGACGAAAATCATTTCGCTGCGTAGTTATTTTTTTGTTTAAATTTTTACGAAATATCGTTTTCTACGTAATGCTAATTTGAACTTCCTTTCACAGTATCCTATTACAGAACGATAGCGTTACATGGATTTTTTCTGGTCAGGATGATCCGTTTGGTTCAAAGGGCGGACGCATCTATTTGACATCTCATCGCATGATCTTCAACAACAAGAAATCGTCAGATGCAATGCAACTTTAGTGCACCATTTGTGGCACTGTCTGATGTAAGTAGAAAGCAAATAACTTGATTAATGATGTCAAAAAAACTTTTCGTTACTTAGGTCGAAATCGAGCAACCAGTTTTTGGTGCTAACTACATCAAGGGAAAGGTAAGCGAGCACAACCGAATGGCAATTATATTGGCGAAGTCTAGTTCACTGTATTTTAAGGTTGGTGGCGCTATCGAATATGGCCAAGTTTTGCTACTTGGCAAAAAATGAATAACTTTCATCGCGGTGTATGCCCAATGACGATCCTCCGCCGTATGTGCCAGCTGGTGCTTGGCACGCCACCACCGGCATATCAGCCGCCACCTGGTTATTATGGTTGGTTGCCGCAGCATGATGCTTTTAGCGGTCCTGCACCAAATACGGTGTTTATCGGTGACAATCCACCGCCGTATCCTGGCATTGTCGCACGTAAGTACATAGTCTGCGTGTGTATTTTCTCACCCCTTTTTCTCGGCTTTTGTTTGAGCTGCTCTTTATCTAAGCGAAAACAATATGTGTAATTGGTTTTAGGGCCCTCCCTCGAAGTAACTAACAGTTCCTTCGAGTAACTATTCATCTCATTTTCAAAATTCTTCGCGCACGCTTTTATTTAACAAACAACACTTTTCCCCTTTGTTCTCACTTTTCTTTAGCACATCCGCAACCAGCACAGCCGTACCAGCCGCAGCCGCAGACTACACCGCAACAGCCAACTAATGATGCCCCCACTTGGTATGGTTTTTCAGCACCACCACCGGATCAACAGCCGCAGCAACAACCATGGGCTGCTGGACAGTCTGGTCCAAGTGCACCTGGGCATGCACACATCCACCACCGTATGCCGCTGCCACAGGTGGATATGCAGGTTATCCTGGAGCACCTGGAGGTTATTCTGCACCTGGCAATGTTGCTCCAGGTTACGGAGCGCCTGGATATAATCCACAGGCAAATGGTTTTAATAATCAACCAGGTTACGGTGCACCTAATTATCCTTGTTTTTTATGGTTTTGCTACACCTGGTTATTTGCCGCCGCAGCAACCGGATACAATGGACCTCCTGGTGGTGCCCCAGGAGGTGCTGCAGCTAGCGCTATGGGATTTAGTGCGCCACCAGCACGTAAGTTGGCATTATGCTAGTTCAACGCAATGAAAAGAAATATTTTAAGTTGAAATGTAGACTTCCTTTTCGAAAATTTTAACCACCGGAACGACTAACTTTACAAATCCTTGAAACCCAATAACTTACTAAAACCCAAAACGTATTCGCTTCAAATGGCTAATTTTATTTGTCTTTCTTTGATTTTTTGAAGTTTACAAATTACAGTTTAATGAAGTTCAAGCAAATATTTGATGTATCAGGATGTGTCCTGAATCCGTACACAAGTAAGAATAGCGACCATTTCTTCTGCTTATTTTTATTTTATTTCTTCAATTTACAAAAAGCCGAGAAAACCCAAAATATTATTTATTTTTTATGTATTAGTTTTGGATAGTAAATTTAATTCGTATTGCTTTCGGTTTACAGGAACTGGCAGCACCTATTATTATTATTACTTTGCCTCTCCAGTCATTTCCTGAATCTTCGTTGTTTTATACCAATACCTGTTTTATTCCCTGCTAAAAATGAATCTGTAAGAAATTTATTGAAAAAGTATGTTGTGTTAAGTTTTTAACAGTTTTTACAATGTAAACTCACGACTGAATCCAAAAGTTAAATACGACGTTCTGCTCGTGTGTAAACATTTATGAACTCTGGTTTTATTTTTTATTTAAATAAAAATTCAGGTTTGGTATTTCCTATTATCATCATATTTATTTATGTTTACAGATTCCAAAGAAGCTGAAGCTATGGCAAGTGCCTACAATACCTTACAACCAACGAACAATGCAGGCGCAGGACCCAGTGATATGCCGCCGTCCTATAATGTAAGTAGAACATAAAAAATAAACGTCAATGTTTTGAAAATAGAAATTCATTTCAATTTAATACTTGTAGGACTTGCCGCCAACATACAACGACTCGCAAAAAAAAGGACAGTAAACCTAAAATTTAAAATCCCAAAATGAGTCACAAAAACTACTAGCGTTCTTCTGCTACACAAATGATTTTATAATTATTAAAAACTTAACAAAAAATGCGCTTGCTAATTAAAAACAAAAAACTATACAGTTGCCTTTGCTATATTATTATGCGGCTTTGGAATTCCAATGAAAAAAAATAATGAAATTTGTATTGCTTTTATATTTTTTAAAATGAAAAAAAAAAAGTATTTTTTTAATAAATGTGTATACTAAAATGTTTTATAACTCGAGATAGATTTTGTTGTAAGTAACCAAAATTTGTCACAATTGTTTATTTACTCTTTATATTATTTTCAACTATATTTAATTACTTCACATTTTCCTTTTCATGGTTATAAAATATATTGTAATGCTTTATTGTTGTTATATATTATATACTGAATAAAATTTATAAATATCTTATATATACATATAATCTAATAGTGTCTTATAAGTTTATTCGAAGAATTTGTTGTATGAAAAAGCGGTGCTTAAGATAACCATAACTACTTATTTTGAGATTTAAGTTAGATAAAAAAGCACAGTTCGATTTGTTAGATTTACTTTACATTCTCGTATTTTATGTTATCAATTCTTATCATTATTATTAGTTCATTTATATGGTAGGTAACAATTTTTTTTTATGTTTATATTATATTAGTACTTTTTATTGTTTCTATTGAAGCTATTTTCACTATAAAACTTATAGAAAAAACAACAAGGAACTACTTTAACTTCGATAAAACCAATTTGACGTAGATAGTTCTTTGTGTTAACATTTGTATTAAAAATACTAAACAAATTGAAAATGTTCTTAAAAATGTTCGATCTCAACCAGATTCGACTTGATATAAGAAGCATTTGTACCATATTTGAAGCCATTAGTTCTATAAAGAAACTTTTTTCGTACACAAGAACTGTATAATATTATATTATAACTGTATAATATATACTTTCTGACAAACTGATAATACCTGTCTCATACTTTGTGTGACAGGTATAAAAATTAAGACTTTCTCGGAAAAAAGGGGAACATATCAAATATGCTAGTGCTCACACATAAAGCTTTGATTGGCTACTATTCACATATTATAACTTTAACACCGATATAAGGCAATACCCGTTACACATAGTGTGACTGGTTGGGTTGAGAGGAGGTAGCTTGAAGTGCAGCCACCTGCACGTGGTAAGTGCTCTTTTTCCTAATTCACCAAAGAAAACGCTGAAAAACTCCCCCCGGTAGAACCGAAGTTCAAATACCCGCCACATCTTGGTTTAGTTTTTTTATGATCATGGTAGCTTATTTATACAGTCTTAGTGTAAATGATGTCCGGAAGTCAATAGTCCGATACAACCAAAGCTTAGACACAAGAATGGGGTCAAGTTTAAGCTTTTGGGGACATTAATAAACACTTTTTTGAAAAAAAATTTGAAAATGGGTTGTGACTTTGATTTTGGGGGCTTTTGTTATAGTGGGGCTGTCCTTTTTTTTATGCTATCCAAAACCAGCATCTATACAAAGCAATGATGATATTTAAGAATTTTAACCAATTTAGAGTGAATACAACTCATGAATAATAGCTATTTTCACACAAAAATTACAAAATGGGCGGATAGTGCCACCTGTCTTTG
>JAEIFJ010002897.1:0-10733 GCA_018903435.1 Leucophenga varia
AAATTTGCTTTCTGCTATCATCAAATCGACAGCTTAATCAAATTGGTGGTTTTAAAGGTACTAAGACTACATTTTTTTAACAATATAAAAAGATAAAAAAAATTAGATTATATGATACAATTATTTACAATACATTATTTACAAATTTTTGTTATGGTATTTATTATTATTTTTTTTTTTTTTTTTTTTTTTTTTTTTTAAAAGATCGATCCACCAATTCATGGGGATAAATTCTGGTAGGGCCTCTTGGTCGTCGACGATGCCTCTGCCCAGGGTAGCTCGGGAGACTGCACAATCTTCTTGCTAACACATTTGGATGCCTTTGTAGACGTTGATGGTATTGGTTTGCTATTTTTTTGAATGGCATCACCGATAGCTGGTACTTTTAAGTCACGCTCTATACTTTTGTTTCGACGAATCTTTGAATAGTTTATGTGTGATCATAAGTGGCTTATATACATTTATAAATATATATTTGAAAATAATTACTTTTTCATACAAATGTTCGAAAATAATCAATAAGTTTGTAGAGGTGCCTTAGCTAAAAAATGGGCGTGGCACCTTGGTAATAATGGGCGGTAAGTTTGTATGGGGGGCTATAGCTAAAAATGGGCGTGGCAGCTTGGATTTGACATTGGATGACATTAGAAGTATTTCTTTCCAACTTCGAGTGACTACATTCATAAATAATAGCTATTTTCATGCAAAAAATTAGAAAAAAACGGTAAGTTTGTATAGGGGCTATACCTTAAAATGGGCGTGGCACTTTGATTTTAACACTTAAACTGCTTAGGGCTGCGAAAAGCTTAAGTTCCGAGTTTCAGGTCAATATCTTTAAAACTGAGCGAATGAATCGCATAAATACAGACAGACGGACGGACGGGCGGACAGACGGACGGACGGACGGATGGACAGACAGACGGACATGGCTAGATCGACTCGTCTCGTCGTGCTGATCAAGAATATATATACTTTATAGGGTCTACGACGTCTTCTTTAATGCGGGTATAAAAAAAACAATAAAAATAGATCTGTAAACAAAGAAAAAACATAAATTATTCTTTGGCACAATAGGGAAACCGAATCAAGTGTTTCTTAAATTACGAAAATTGACAAAAACTTATTTTTGTTCCAATTAGATTCACAAATAAAAAAAAACACGTCAAAGGAATTAGGCACGAAAAAGTAATGTGCAGGTGAATAAAATTTAAGCCATAAACTCTGTGGAAAAAAGGAACAACTGCTTAGGTCTGATTTTGTATCTTATGTTGATGTTTAGCGGCTGCCGGCAACAGGTGTATAATTTTTTTTTTTTTTTAAATGATGAGCCAAAACAAATGTCCACGAAATAATACCGATAAGCCCAATGTAGTCGTTGGAAAAAAAAAGAACAGAAATTTATCCAATTCTATAAACCCAACAAACAACGTACCTTTTAATTATGAGTCTGTCTGCCGTTCGAGAAAACTCTATCCGCATGCGATAGACAGACAGATGAAAAACATTAGCACAACATTTGCTAACAAAAACAATTTTGAGCTAAATAAAGTAAGCTTGTATCTATGTTTATTTTATTTCTTTTATTTTGTTTATTTTTTAATTTTAATTAATGCACTTTATTTATGTTTTGTTTATGTTGCTTCTTCTTATAATTCTTTTTCTTTCCGATCGCGGACCAATTATCGATCACTCGATTTTCGTAATTGGTTTGAAAAAGTGCTGGCAAAAATTTTTATTTCAAAGGAAATAATGCCAAACAAAAAAGGCAAAAAGGAATAAACAAAATTTGAAATCACTCAAAAAAAATGAGAAGCTCAAATTTAAAAAATGGGAAATAAAAACCACTCAAGAGCATTTGAAAAGAAAAAACGGAGATGGTAAAAACCAGGAGAAGTATACATACGCAGGTAGGGAAAAAATTTGCAATAAATAAAAAATAAAAAAGTACAAACTCACCTGCTGTAAGTATTAAAAAAGGGGGAAATTATATATCAAAACACAATCGCTCTATATCTATATCCGGCTCGAAGGACCAAAATGTTAACACTCGCTGTTAATAAGAATGCCGGTATATATAGATGGGGGTAGCCAAACTGCTGTGGAAGTACCTGTAAGTAAACACACTCGACCTTACACCCAGCAATAAGAAAAAACGCGATTGTATTTTTAGTATATAATAATGTTAAAAAACGAGCACTCAAACTCCGTTTTTTTTTTTTAAAAAAATCTTTAAAAAATGTACAATTTGAAAAAATGTTAAGCGGGGGTGTGTAGCTTAAATTTTCGCGGTAGTTTTACAACTGAACTTTACTTAAAACTAGAGAGCGCAAGAGAGCAGACGGACGGCAACATTAGCGCGCAATATGGGAAAAAATTAATTCTATTTTTCATCCAATTTTGGCGTTAACAGGTGCTACGCCCATTTTTGGATGTAGCCCTCTTACAAACTTGCCACTTTTTTCAGATTTTTTGTATGAAAATAGTTATTGTTTATTAATGTATTTACTACAAATTAGGTAAAAGCACTTTTAATGCCACCCAATATCAAAAAGAAAATTGCTACGCCCATTTTTTCATATTGCCCCATACAAACCTAGCGCCCATTTTTCAGCTTTTTTACGAAAACAGTTCTTATTTTTGGATATATTCACTCCAATCTGGGTAAAATCACATCTACTGTTATCGTTCGAACATGCAACCGATATTACAAGGATCGAGCCCCTATTACACATAGACTTCTTACAAACTCACCTTCCATTTTTTTTATTGTAAAGAAAATGATAAAAGTTTCGTGTGGCGGGTATTTAAGCTTCGGTGCTACCGCAGTTAACGTTTTTGCTTGTTTAATGTTTCCTTTATGCTTTCTCATGTCATTTTTCACATATGCATAGAATTATTTTTTGAAACACATTATAAATATTTTGAAACAAAGTCACGAATAGCTGATTGCAGAAAGTTGCACAAATTTACTTTCACAGAGGACTTAACTTTGCCTTCGAGTGCAATGCTAGTTTTCAATTTATTTGAAAGACCATTCTGTTGTTGTTCAAATTGTTGAACACACGACTTAACTTTGCCTTCGGTGCTTTTTAATTTATTTGAAAGACCATTCTGTTGTTCAAATTGTTGAACACACGACTTTATATATTCTGTGCACAAATGTTTATTGGAACTATGTTGCACATGTCACTTGTTCGAATGCTTAATGAAAGGTCTTGTTAGGATATATTCAAGTAATACAACAATGCAATTAAAAAAATATATTCAAGTAATACAACAATGCAATTAAAAAAAGTCATAAAAAAAGTCAGAATATTCATTTCGACGACAATTCGAAACGGATTTCGAGGAAAAAAACTGAACATGACCGATTAAGTAAAGCAGGAATATGGAGATTTGAACTTTTTGTCTTAATTGGAGTTTCAGATTTAAGATTCGTCCAAATGATAAACCTGATTTATGCATTTGTCCATTGGCATGTTCCTACTGATAAATCAAAATACTTTTTGAAAAATAGAAATACAATAAAATGTGAAAAATGCTATGTTCCACTTTGGACAGAAATAATAATTGTTCCAAAAATTGCACAGCCCTGCAAATTTCCATTTTTCGGATGCGAATAAAATGGGACCTAGTGTTTTCGAAGGGATTTTTCGTGCTGAACACGCATCTGGCTCAAAAATTTTTTTCCCATACTTTATGGGTGAATGCGCGTAATTAAGGATAGGGCTCATTTCAAGAGCAAAGATCAACCTTCAATTACAGACAATAACGGAGATCATAGCACGTCAGGGATCTGCTGTACAACTCTTTAAAAATGGCCAAAAACGCTATTTTTCTCGAAAACCTGACGTGAGCCCAGATTCGTGTTCAGTACGAAAATTCCCTTCGTAAACAATAGGTCCCATCTTATTCGCAAAACTAATGCAGGGCTGTGTAGTCTAATAAATACATTTTTTGACTGAATGCGCAATTGTAACATTTGCAACAAATATATTTTTGCAACAAAAACCCATGTTGATAACAAAAGACAATTTTTTAAAATATTATTCCAATAATTTTTTTAACATTTGCAGCCAATATAAATATATTCGAAATGAAACAAGAAGCTGCACACGTAAGGGTTAATGTTGTCATTGTTTTTAAACTTCGCGAGTGTTAACCTGACTTGTTTCGCTATAAAAATAAACGATAGGGGCTGATTCCCCAAATCAAGTAATCGTGATGGAGAACGAATAGAGGAAATCGCTCGCTGAAATGTCAGAGTGCTTCCTCCGTCAGGCACAGGGTGAAAGTACATAAGAGTCAACTTGCGTCGATTAAACTCTGGTCCAGGAATCTTGGGTATCGGCGTTTAACAAGGATTATGGCCTGAACACGCAAAATTACTTTCTACCCGACAACAGTAAGTAGAATCAGAACAACTATTCTTCATGCCAAATTACACCAACACTGATCTCACAGTCGAGGAGTTCAAAGGTTGCAGCGACGAAACCACGGTTAAGTGTCTCTTCAATAGGAAGATAGACCAAGACTTGGGAAACTGCTTTCGAAGTAGCAAACCATACAAAAAGAGCTTAGAATCGAAACAGGTTACTGGACCAAAAGCAGCTCATTTTAAAATGCACTTCCGAAGCTTTCCGCAGGCCTCTGAATAGTACAGCCCAAAAACTGTTAAGAGCTATATTTCACTGTGTGGTGATCGGGTGGTCTAGAATACTATCACATCAGGCTCATCTTGACGTTGAAACCTTTTAAAGAGCGACTTCTCAATGTGAGGTTCGTCCGAGGTTGTTCACCAACAACGTAGAATAAAAGTAACCACTTTAAACACTGACAGGATAAAAGTTTACCAAATGCAATGATGGCTAGTCTAAACAGAAGTACTCCAGGTGGCACTCACAGAGTTGATGAACGCCACGAAAAATGTTAAAAATGAAGAAAGATGAATTTTATGGGCGATTGGAAATCCTCTACAACCGCTGCCCCAAGCATGACATCAAAATTGTCATCGGTGATTTCAACGCACTAGTTGGGTGAGAAGAAATCTTTCGCCCAACCATCGGTAAATTTAGCCTACATGGCTTCACCAACAGTAATGGTGAATGGCCAATCGACTTTGCTTCGGTCGGAATTATGATCATAAAAAGTACCAGATTCTCACATCTCGATATTCACAAGACTCTGCTTCGAAAGAGTCCTCCGGCCTCCGACTGTATCAGTGAAAGCATATCTCCAACTCATTAACTATGGCAGCCAAAGAGGTTATTGGCTATACTAAACCTAGAAGGCAGACATGGTTCGATGAGGAATGTCGCATTGCTACTGCAGAGAAGAATATAACACGACAATGAACTCTGCTGGCGGGAGCAACACTTGCTGTTGTTGAGCGATATAGGAAGAGAGGAGAAACGCCGGATCAGACGGAAGAAAAGGGAACTGGAAAGCGAAAAATGGAGAAGATTGAGATGATGGGTAGCAGAAACGAGTACCGAAGATTTAAGCAAAAAATTCAAGCGTATTACCGAAGGTTATAAGAAAGGAGCTTCGTTCTAAAGGGATGAACAAGGAATCATGGTAACAGATATCCAGGAATCACTAAGGCTATGGAGGAGCCACTTCTCTACCCTACTTGGAGCGAGGACGAAAACAATGCTCCCAGTGGGAATGATGAATATCAGGGTCCTTCGACCGATGATGGGACGAACTATCGGCAGAGTTATTTAAGACCGCCGGCGATGATTTGATTGGATGTATGCATCAACTCGTATTCAAAATAAGGACTGGGGAGCGAATGTCTAATGACTGGATTCTAAGTGTCCTGTGCCTAGTTTTAAGAAAGGAGATCCCTCATTCTGCGCAGACTATCGCGGTATAAGTCTCCTTCTAATCGCATACAAAATACTATCTGGCGTAATATGCAATAGACTGAAACCGTACGTAGGACGTGTAGTTGGACAGTACCATTGCGGTTTTAGACCAAAGAAGTCAACCAGCGACTCCATATTTATGCTGCGACAGATCCTGGAAAAAACCAAAGAAAAGCAAATCGACACACACCTCCTATTCGTCGATTTCAAAGCCCGTCAAAAATTGTTGGCCTATGTATGAGGACGCTGGAAAACACCCAAAGCGTTGTCAGGGTCGGTAAAGATCCCTCTGCCCCTTTTGACAACAAGAGAGGCTTCAGACAGTCGTGGCACTTTTTCAACCTACTGTTGGAGTACATTCTGAGGCAGTGCCCAAACGTTGACCTTACGGCTAATATTTTTCGCAAAGGATCTATGCTGCTCGCATATGCCGACGACATAATCGGCATAAATGATCGTGCAGTCACCGTGGCTTTCTCAGACATAGAATAGAAGTCTCGTCCAATGGGACTGACGGTAAACGAGGCAAGGCGAAGTACTTGGTATCCACCCGCAGACAATCTACACGACGCAGACGGTCTTTGAGTACAGGGAACTTCAGCTTAGAGGATGTAGAAAACTTCATCACTTTGGGTTCAGATGTAAACAACAACAACACCATCAGACAGGAGATTAAACGAAGAATCACTCTTGCTTACCGTATCTAGTTTGGTCTCGGTAAGCAAATGCTGAGTAGAGTACTGTCCAGAGAAACAAAAAGTTAAACTCTACAAGACGCTGATAATGCCGGTCCAGATGTATGGCTCAGAAGCATGGGTCATGATAGAATCGGATAAGTCGGCGTTGGGCGTATTTGAGAGGAAAATACTTCGGAGAATCTTTGGTCCAGTTAGAGTGGAAAATGACATCCGTGTGCGCACGAACGATGAGCTGTACGAGCTATATACAGACATCGACATAGTCAGAAACATACAATACAAAAGGTTGTTCTGGGCTAGTCACAAATCGGAGGAGGGCGCAGAGAGTACGTCCGCCACTGCGTTGGGAGGACCAGATCCTCTAGGACATCCGCAGGTTCGGTATACCGAAGTGAAATCGAGTAGCACTGGATTACAACCGCTGGTGCGAAACCTTCCGTTGTGCCAAGGCCAACAATCGGCTGTAGCTTCACTTATATATAGAATATAAAATTGTTATGATTTGCCGTTTTTTACGTCACAATCAATAACAACAAAAAAGAACCTGCGCAATGCATAACCATCTTTCATTCATGTATGCTATAATTTAAAATTGGCGTGGTACCTAGGTTTTTACATTGGATGATATAAGAAGTGTTTTTGCCAAATTTGGAGTGAATACGTTCATAAATAATAACATTATTCCTACAAAACTATATTAAACGCGGCTAATTTCTATGAGATCAAAAAATACCCATGGTACTTTGGTTTTAATATTAGATATGCTATCTAATATTAAAATTGTTATCCTAATTGGACTGTGTTAAATAATAGTAAGTTTATTTTAAAAAAATTATACATGGATGGTAAATTTGAATGGGAGCTACACAATAAAAGGGGGTGACACTGTCATTTTCGAACATAAAATAGTCGTTGCTGAAATATCAGCTTGATATCTTTATACCCGATACGTACAAATATAAAGACAGTTGGACATGGCTAGATCGGTTCGTCCCGTCAAGCTGATCAAGAATATATATTCGTTACAATACATTACAAACATTCAGACAAACTGAATATAACAGTTCACACTATGTGGCGGGTATAACAAGAAATAACGTTAATTTCGATGAAACCGAAGCTTAAATACCCGTCACACGAATTATGGAAGAGTTTATGTGTGATCAACAGTGTCTTAGATAAAATTCGAGATTGGCTGGAAAGGGGTCAATCGTCTCATGTGACAAAAGTTTACACACTATAACAACACAAAATTTAAGCCCAAAAATTCAGATGAGGCAATTGATTCAGCAAAAATCAGCTATACTTTATATGGTGACACTTTAAGTATCCAAGGCAAAGTCGTAGATATGTTCTCAGATACACTACGGGAATGCTAACGGGCTGAAGCAACATACACTAAAACGAAAGCACTTCCTTCATGAAAATAATATTGATCTGTCACTTATATCAGAAACACATTTTACATCTAAACATTTCCTAAAGATAACAGGCTATCTTTATATAATACAAATCATTAAGACGGCACAGGGCATGGGGGTTCAGCTATTATAATAAAAAATAAAATTGAGTACTATATAATTGAACATTTTAGCCATGATTACATTCAAACTACTATTATTCATGTGCATAACAAATTCATCACCTCAATACTACACATAATGCAAATCGTTAGGGCCAATATTTATCGCTTTTGGTGATTTTAAAACAAAGCTCTTTGAAACTATTCATAGCACTAAAGCCAAACATACTGGCCAACAGACCCGAGCAAAGTGCCAGATTTTATTGACTTCTGTGTTATCAAAAATGTAAACATCAATTACTTTTCTATAAAGTCGATGCCGTCGCTGAAGCGGCAATGAACTCTACCCGCATTTAATTCAAAGGGCTACTAAGAACTTGCTTACACCGGCTTCAATTCGAAATCAAATAGATAATAAACGAAGACTTAGGAAAATGTGGCAAGGCTACTAGATGTCCCGAAGACAAAAAATGACTTAATCGGATAATAAGGGATCTAAAAGTAAAGCTTAATCAGAATAAGAAGAAAAATATAGAAAATTAGCTGACTAATTTCAACCCAACCATAGACAAAAATTTCTCCTTATGGAAGGCGTATAAAAAACGCAACCTTTAACGCACCGTCTAAGAAATCAGATGGTACTTATTCTAAAAGAGAACGCGATAAATCGACCCTACTTACCGATTTTTACCAAAAACCTTTACAAAAAACACACAAACCAGTTATAACTATCCAGAAACTTGTTTTAGCAACTTACAAAATATCAAAATTCGAGATGTTACTACTTAGAAATAAATGTTATTTATTATTTGCGGAATATTTTTTATGCAATAATACCATACAAATATTTCCCCAAGACGTGGAAGGTAGCAGAGGTCATAGCTGTTCCAAAACCTGGTAAGGTTGCCACAAGTGCAGCGTCTTACCGTCCGATAAGTCTTCTTCCAATAATATCAAAAGTTTTTGAAAAAATATTTCTTAACAGACTTCAACCCCATCCTTGATAATAGCTACATCATTCCTGACCATCAGTTTGGGTTTCGGAAACATCCCTCAACCATTGAACAAATTCATAGAGTAGTAAAAAAATTCCTACAGATCTAGAAGATAAAAAGTTTTGTATTGGAATCTTTCTTGATGTAGAAACAGCGTTCGACAAGGAATGGCACATTGGTATATTGTTTAAATTAAAAAAAAACTACTTCCACCATATTTTTACCACATGCTAAAAAGTTACATATCTGATCGACACTTCTATGTAAAAGTTATAGACGCTCACTCTACAATAAGGCCAATTAAAGCATGTATATCTCATGACAGAGTTGTTATGCCACTCTTATACGTCCTTTTTATACATCACTTACCTATCCCAATAGAACTCTCTTTTATGATAGCATCTTTCGCAGATGACACAATTCTTCTTTATTTCCTAAAGAATTAGCTACAGCCTCTAATAAGCTTCAAAACTTAATATTTAATAATACCAAAAAATGATTTAACAAATGAGCCATAAAAATTAACAAAAACAAAACTACAACAATAAATAATTTTGACATACATAATGAAAAATCGGCCAAATACTTGGGAATTCACTTAGATAATAAACTGACTTGGAATTTACACATAGAAAAAAACGAAATCATTTAAAAGAGAAATATCGTCAACTGGCTTATAAACAAAAAATCGAAGCTCTCTATGAGCAATAAACTTCTTTTGTATTAGAGTATCATAAAACCAATTTGAACATACGGCTTTCAAGTTTGGGGTACATCCAAAATATCAATTTAATCAAAAATACTTTGACAAATTACAAAAGTGGAATGGTATATTTTTAACGCAGATATACAAAGAGATCTAAAAATTCGCACCGTTAAAGAAGAAATAATAGCAATTTGTAGAAGTTACAACACCAGAATCCTGTCACATTCAAACAACCAGATGAGTAACTTACCCATACTTGAGTTAACTACTAGACGACGTCTAAAAGGATCCGACCAGTTGACTTACCGGCTACTTATTAAATAAAGAAATTTTTATTTACGATAACTTCTTCGTAGATCTAATTATGTTATTATTTGTAATTTAAGAAAATTGTTCTCTTAAATTAATTTTATTCCTTTATCGATATTATAAAATGTACAAGATGTTTTTTTAGACAGATGTATGAGTTTATTTATAGGAAAACACAAAAAACAAAAAAAAAAGGTATATCCCAGTTGCATTCGTTTTGTTGCGATTGCCAACATGTATATAAAAGTAACTCGGACTGTTATTCCATTAAAAAAAATCTTTATTTAACGTTATATTCGTTATATTCGAGGTGTAAACCGAGAAATGCAAGGCAAAACCGTGCGAAGTAGCAGAAAGGTAAGGTTGGTACGCACAATACTCTTGTAGGCCTTGGACTACTAAAACCCATGGTAGAGGTGAGCGGGCGGCGAGCACCACCTCGATAAAACATTAATATTGCCAACGCATCGTCAATAGAGCCACGTAATCGGACTGGATACTCGGCAACGACCTTTGGATATCAAACCCGGACAACGATTGGTGTCTGGAACGCGAAGGTGGGTCGGAATAACAACTTGCTAAACCATCTAATGGGAAGATTTGGTGTCGGCGATTGCAATGACAATCGCGAGA
>JAEIFJ010002898.1:0-67934 GCA_018903435.1 Leucophenga varia
ATTTTTGACATCTTTTTCGTCTTCCTCGGAAGAAAAGGACAAACATTGTGCGCCGATCTCAGTGACACTCCATTGCTGGTCCTTACTTCTACCATTCTACAAAGACCATTTTTCCCTATTATAGTCTTTGTAACCCTGCCCCTCTTCCTATTCACTTGGGCCATATGTTCCTCTTTAAAAGGACTAGAGTTCCTGGCTGTAAGTTTGCCTTTGGTTTCGCCCACTTGTATCTTTTTGTAACTCGGACAAATACTCAAGCAACCAACGTTTCCAAAACTCTTCAAGATTTATTTGTGTTGCTCTCCAATGGTCCCTTAATCCCTTATTGCACTTATTTTCTTATGAGTCTACTATTGTCGAGAAAGGTTCCCAAATAATGAAATGACCTGGTGTTAAGACTTCCAAATCATTTACATCATCGGAGTTTAGAACTGACTCTATCTGTGTCATTAAAGTTGAAGTTTCCTCATACGTCATAGCTCCTTCCGTTACTCTAGCAAAATATAACACTCCAATATGAGATAATCTAGCAGGTATATGAATCCATTCGTTTTGGCGTTGCGATCACATTAAATTTTTTTGTGGGAAACTTCATCTACTAACAAATCGCTTTAATGTGCCAAAAAATGCTGATGATGTCATATCTGAAGCAACTTTAAGATGTACTGCCTTGGTAGCAAAACACACAAACACACATACATATGCTTTATCTATCTTTTTTGTCATTACCTTATGGTGTATGGAGATTGGGCCAAGAATCTCTATTCCTACATTTAAAAACGGTCTAGTTCTTATAACTCGGTCTTTCGGTAGATTTCCCATTAACTGATGTATAAGTCTTGGCTGTGCTCTAAAGCATCTACGAGGTGTGTTCAAAAGTATCGCATATTTCGTGTTTTTTTTTAAATTATTTATTTATTCATAAATATCTATTTTGTCCCCTTTAAAGTAATCCCCTCCCGATAAAATACACCTTTGCCAACGTTTTTTCCAATCTTCGAATCATGCCAAATAGTCCCTTTCCGGTATAGCCATCAGCGCCTTCTTCGATTTAGCTTTTATCTCCTCAATCGACTCGAAACGCGTTCCCCGGAGTGGTCTCTTGAGTTTTTTGAATTGCCAGAAGTCACACGGTGCCAAATCAAGCGAATACGGTGGTTGCGGAACGATATTGGTTGGATTTTTTGGCAAAAAAGTCACGAAAAATCCGTACAGTTTGAAAAAAAAATCATCATTTTTGGTACCAACCGAGACTTGACACGTTTGAGGTCCAAAACATCCTTCAAAATTGTATTAATTGATCCATTCGATACGCCAATTTCGTCAGCAATGTCTCTCATAGTTAATCGACGGTGTGCAAGCACTAATTCTTTTACTTTTTGGATGTGAGCATCGTCCGATGAGGTCGATGGTTGATCAGGGAGCTCTTCGTCTTCAACACGTTCGCAACCTTCTTTCAACAATTTTTACCAATCAAATGTTGTTGATTTTGGTAGAGCTCGGTCCCCATAAGCCTTCTTCAACATTTTTATTCCATTTATTCCATTCAGAAAAAAAAATTAGATATTGGTTCTTTGATCCATTTTTTTAATAGGTAAAAATCGAAGACGATCCAAAACACCTGCAAGCAAAGCAGCTGTCAACAATTAAGTGAACATTCAAAATGGCCGAGCTTGTCGGCATAAGTGAGAGACATGAGTACCAACATAACGCCACAAAAAAATCGAAATTCGAATATACGTAACCCGCGAAAATTCAAAATTCGCGATAATGTTTGAACACACCTCGTATAACACGATTTCACTATTTGGGTGGTCAATTGTTTATCTCTAAGAGGCCAAAACCTTTGCCAAATTATTGCTAACAATCCCTGTGGCCCATCGTGCAAATGGTTTTTATGTATGTATATGGCTAGAAGTTTTACCCATTCATGAGTAAAGGTAAAAGTATGGGGTTTTTGGCTTTGTTTGCTAAGTGTGAGTTTTGAATCCTACCTCCAACACGAATTATACCATCGTTATTTAAAATTTGGGGAATTATTTTGGATTGCGTTAACTCTCTGTGATACAAAAGTTTTCAAAGTAGCTGGATCCAGTCTTAGCCAATTAAAACCTATTTGTGAATCTATGTAACTTAAAATACAGTCAAATTTTATCTTCATGCACTAAACTACCATGTAAAATCCCTTCGGTTTTCATTTGAGTAGTTTCCCCTTTTAATTTTAATTTATTTTTCATTTCCTTTGTCATTACATTCACCTGAGAGCCACTATCTAGTAAAACCCTACAGTCAATCCATTTACCAAATTTATCTTCTACCTCTATTATAGCTGTAGAGAGAAGAATGCAACTATCTTTTCTATTTGCCATGGCACTTTTCTTTTCAGATTCCTTATTATGCAGTAAAACATTGTGATTGCCATTACAAATTCTACAATTAAACCCGCTATAATTTTTATTTCATATTGCCCTCTTTTCAAGAATTTTCTGCACATTTTTGAGTTTTGCACTATTTCCCATTTTTCCTTAATGGGTAGTGCTCTAAACCTAGTACATTGATAGGGAAAAATATGTTGAACTACAATTCATTACACACTTGTCCCCCAAATTCACTACACTCTTAGCTTTAACATAGATGGAAGTTCCTTTTTGTTATAACCATTATCTTTTAATGGTTTTTTTACAAGCTTCCAAAGCAGCAGCCTCCTGCTCTAGAAATGTTAACAATAATTTAGCATATGCCATTTCTTTTGAATTTTTTAAAGTTAATTCGTATCGTAATCTTAAACTCTCAATTAACTTTCTAGCTAAAATGATATTCAGGAGAGCTTCCACTAGCTTTTCAGCCGGCAATTTAGTAGCTGAGTAAATCCAAATGAAAAAAATCTCAGTGTCGCAGATTTAGCCGATGTATACCTCAATCGATAGATTATGTCAAGACAAAAGCGAACAGAAAGAATTTTTGAGAAATTGTTGTTGTTGTTTTTACAGCAACACAAAGTTGTAAAATTTTGAGTATTTTCTTAGGTGGAACATTTTTTAAAATTCCATAACTTTGGAACGGGTAATGGATTTTGATTTTTTTTATTTTGCTCGTTAAAGATCATATTTTTTTCTGCCATTTTAAAAATAATTTTAAAATGAACAAAAACTGTCTTTTTTTGAGCATTAAAGAAAAATTGCGATTTTTCGCAAATATCGTAGGCTGTTTTTTTTTCAAATATATTTTAAAAAATTTGTGGATTAATTAGCTTTCAGGGACATAAAAAAAATTTTGTTATTTCCAACGGGTTCCCGAGTTATTCAAGTTTTTGTAATAGCACCTCGGTCATTTTGTAAGAACGTCTAATACAAACACCAATAAAAGTGATGATATACTTGTTGATAAAATAGCTTGTAACCAGCAAATAAAGTAAAGACCATTTTTGTTTCAATTTACAACAATTTATTAAAAAAAAAAAGTAAGTAAGGCTATTCAGTATTCGTTTAAGTACTTATTGACGGCTTCATTTTTTTCAACGATTGCACACCTATTTAAGAAAACATGGACTTATTTCTATGAAAGTCCAGAGACTTTAACTATTACGAAGCTTACCTATCTGTGTTTACCCACTGACTAAAAGTAACGTATGTAATTGCATACTTTGAAAATATTTGCTGCAACTTGTCTTTAACATTAAAGATTCCCGGGCAATTTTCGCAGCGAGCTAAAAAGCAATCTGGTGTTGGCAGTGAGCCATACAATTTTCGCAATGAAATTTTGATAGCTCTCAATGCAGTCCGATTTATCTTTAATGAGACGGTTAGCTCCGTAAATTTTTAACTGCACATTTTGATGCAGCTTGCAAACGCAGATTATATGCGTGCCGTTTTGCCCAGGTAAAATGCACTGAGCAGGACGTAACTCGCAGAACTTTGAACGACTTATTTTTAAGTTGGTAAACTCGTTCTTAAAATTTTCAAACAAGTCATATTAAAAAGCAACAAGCGCTTTTGAACATTTATTCTGCCTGTCGCTGTTTAGATTGACTTACAGTATTTTACCCCAGGCATTACTCTGGAGTTTTCATCCATCAAGTAGTAGCTTTTCACCTTTTCCACAGTAGATTGTAAAAGTTTATTTCCAATCTTTTTTGCAAGCTCGCAGGCAAATCCATGATCTTCTTTAGTTTTCTTAGACTTAAAAGATAAATAGCGCGAAACTGAAAACGTTTTGCAGATTCTGTAAATCGACCAATCATCCGGAATTGTTGTCAGCAGCTTAATTAATTCCTTAGCATTCTTTGTTTTGGCCAATGCAGAGCTAAGATTATCGACAAATAGAGTCGACTCCAAACATTTCTTTTCCTTTTTGCAAATTTTTACTTGAACTTTTTTTTTCCTCGAAAAACTTGAAGTCAGGATCTTTTTATCGTCGACGTTGTTGGGCTCTTCCTCGTTGTTTACTTTTTTGTATCGGGTGCACATCTAAATAATTTCGTATTTTTTGTTAAAAAAACCATTTATTTAAGTATGAAAGTGAAAAAATATATTGAAAGAAGAAATAAAATATTGTCATGATGGAAAATCAATTTTTCGTGTCTGATTGCCCATTCTGGCCGTTTTACGGCTATTGCTTGCTTCAAACGTATCAATTGTTGCCTGTATAGCTCTCCCGTGATTGTCTGGCCCGATTTTAACAGCTCATAGTACAGCACACCCTTCTGATCCCACCAAATACAGAGCATTACCTTCAAACCATGAATATTCGGCTTTGGTGTCGATTTGGCTGGTTGGCCTGGCTTCACATATGATCTTTTACGCTTAGGGTTGTCGTAATGAATCCACTTCTCATCGCCAGTGACAATACGATGCAAAAACGATTTCTTTTTGTGGCGATTAAGCAGCATTTCAGACATGCAAAATCGTCTCTCAACGTCTCTCGGCTTTAATTCGTGTGGCACCCAATTTCCTTGTTTGTGAATGTATCCAGCTGCTTTTAAACGTTTAGAAATGGCTTGTTGAGTGACTTCCAATGTTTTTCCAAGTTCTTCTTGAGTTTGACATGAATCTTGATCGAGTAATGCCTCCAAATCTTCGTCTTCAAACTTTTTTGATGGACCTGGTCGCTCTTTGTCTTCTGTGTCAAAATCACCACTTTTAAATCGTGCAAACCACTGCTGACATACTCTAACCTCTGGAGCATATTCAGGATAAGCTTCTGAGAGTAAACGATGTGCTTCTGTTGCACTTTTCTTTAAATTGAAGAACAAAAGCAAACCTCCCCGCAAATGCTGTTTTGTTGGAACGTAACTTGACATTTTGACTGTAATAAAAAAAATTTGTGTGTTTACTAATATTCACTGTGACATATCAAATGTTCTTGATTTTTTGGCGCGCTTTAACATAGAACAGCTGTCACTGTCAAAATATTGACTACATAAATAGATATGAGGTTAGTAACAAATACGAAATTATTTAGTTGTACACCCAATACAATGCAGCACGGCACGAACGACAAATATGCAATCCCTGATATTTGTCAAACACCGAATTGTAATTTGAACTTATAAGGTGCAAATTGTTTCTGAAATTGCCATGTTTTGGTTTATTTAAGGGATTGCAACACTTCTTAATGGTTTTAAAAGAGTCCATTTTCAGTTTCACAACGAAAAAAAGCTTCACTTTCTGTGTACTTTCTTTCGAATTGATAAAATTTTAGGTAAATCAGCTGTTTTGTGTCAAATGATTTGTAATCGATTAAATTGGTGCTCTCATCCATAATTGTGGTGGTCCAAAATCGATAGTAAAAAACGTTTGCTAGTGTTGGGAGCAACAGCAACATAAGCTACATTCGTATATCATCACTTTTATTGGTGTTTGTATTAGACGTTCTTACAAAATGACCGAGGTGCTATTACAAAAACTTGAATAACTCGGGAACCCGTTGAAAATAACAAAATTTTTTTTATGTTCCTGAAAGCTAATGAATCCACGAATTTTTTAAAAACTAGCCTACGATATTTGCGAAAAATCGCAATTTTTCTTTAATGCTCAAAAAAAGACAGTTTTTGTTCATTTTAAAATTATTTTTAAAATGGCAGAAAAAATATGATCTTTTACGAGCAAAATAAAAAAAAACACATCAAAATCCATTACTCCGTTCCAAAGTTATGGAATTTTAAAAAATGTTCCACCTAAGAAAATACTCAAAATTTTACAACTTTGTGTTGCTGTAAAAACAACAACAACAACAATTTCTCAAAAATTCTTTCTGTTCGCGTTTTGTCTTGACATAATCTATCGATTGAGGTATATATCGGCTAAATCTGCGACACTGAGATTTTTTTAGGTAAATTTCATTTGGATTTACTCAGCTTCTATTGCCTGCATATTTTCAAGAATCGTGTCTTGGAATTTTTTAATGCTTTCTGCTGTTTTGTTTACAGTAGAAGCATCAATTAAATTTTTGAACAATATTGATGTCAATGCTCTTGGGTTTGTATATTTGTAATCCAATAATTAAAATGCAATCGCTTAATTTTCTTTAGTTGCTGGCAAATTAGCAATTGTTGTTACAGCTTCATCTTTTAATTTGGCTTTCAATATACACATTTTTTGAATGTCTGGTATATTTGACGACCCAATTAACTGCTCAAACAGCTCCTTATGTTAAATGTATTCAAATCCGAATAATTTCCCGAAAATATTCAAATGTCTTTTTTCGGCAAAATAAATGGTAGATTTTCACATTTATTATTTCCTTCTTCCATTATTTTCGAGAAATTTTCTTTCAAATCATAGAATGAGTCTATCAACTGATCCTGCTCCACAGTGCTCGAGAAGGAGCGACAGGTATGACTAAAATGGGTATAAAAAGTGAAAATGGAGTCTTTTTCTACGTTTTTTGTAGATTAAGAATCTATTTGAATCAAAATCGAAACTTTTCCTTTTCTCAAGTTATCAGCATTTGTCCGTCTGAATGTCTGTTGCTCCGCGATTTATTCGCTCAGTTTTAAAGATAATGGACTGAAATTTTAAACTAAAGCTTTTCTAGGACCTATGAACTTTTTATGTTAAAATCAATGTGCCACGCCCATTTTTACGTATAGAAAAAACCGTTTTTTGTGGACTTTTTTCAGTTATTACTAAAAATCTCAAGAATGGACAAATTTATAAAGCTGAATTGTTCATGGGTTGGAAGATAGTTTCTACACGACGATATGTTATTTGTAAAAATCGAATGAATACTTTTTGGGTACCAAGCGTCGAAACACAGAAAAATTGTATTTTTCATGCATTTTTGAAAAATGTTAAAATAATAATAACTAATTTCATACAAAAAAATCGGAAAAAAGATTGAAAAAGGCAGTTGTACAATTTTCCTCTAAACACTTTTAAGATTTTTATTCTTTATATAAAATTAAAAATTAACATTTTTCAAAAATGCATGAAAAATACAATTTTTTCTGTGTTTCGACGCTTGGTACCCAAAAAGTATTCATTCGATTTTTACAAATAGCATATCGTGTAGAGGAAGAAAAAAATCTTCCAACCCATTAATTCAGCTTTATAAACTTATCCATTCTTGAGATTTTTAGTAGTAACAGAAAAAAGTCCACAAAAAACGAAGATATTTTCTATACCTAAAAGTGGGCGTGGCACATTGATTTTAACATAGAAAGTACACAGGTCCCTGAAGAGCTTAAGTTTAAAATTTCAGTCCATTATCTTTAAAACTGAGCGAATAAATCGCGCAGCAACAGACATTCAGACGGACAGACGGACAAACGCTGATAACTTGAGAAAAGGAAAAGTTTCGATTTTGATTCAAACAGATTCTTAATCTACAAAAAACGTAGAAAAGACCCCATTTTCACTTTTTATACCCATTTTAGTCATACCTGTCGCTCCTTCTCGAGCACTGTGGCTCATTACTATGATCTAAATAATCCAAAAACAAGTTTTCTGCCATTTCACCTAGTTTTTGAATTCTATCTTTGCTCCCTTTTCCCGTCGAAAACGACTTTAGTGCTTACTCGAACTCATCTGAGACGTACTGAAATTTCCTTCTTAACCCTTGAACCTTAGCTTATTCTAATTTGTTGCCCTGAGAAATACATTCTATCCTTTTTAATAATACAAAACATTTGTTTACATACTCACTCACCATTTCCGCATATTTATTTTTAAAATATGTATTTTTCTCCATGGTCTTCGACGGTGGGTCCAACGCCTTGTGGTTCTCTTTGAACTTAAGGCTCACCTCGTTCAGGGTCGCGTTCCACTCCTTCCACATCTCCACTGTGGTATCTTTTGAAGCTGCAATTTCGTTGTACATATGCTCCACCTTAGTTGCCAACTCCTGTTGTGCCGCAATTATAGTTAGTGGATCCATTATTTCTTTATATATCTATCAACACTATATTCATATACTCGTATGTTTTTTAATTTTTTTGTTTATTTTTTATTTTTTTAAATAAACACTTTTAATTTACCATTCACTTTCAACGCATGTTTCAAATTTATGGGTCACCATGAACTACGTTGCGCTTCACTAAATAGAAATAAAACTAACACGCTCAGCTTCTGATTACTGAATGGACAATTGTCGATTGCTCGACGTCTTTATTTACACAAAAATCTAAAAATACAAATTATATGCTATCTTATTTTAACTTATTCTAAATCATGTGCTTTCATTCGCACATGCAATAATATAAGACACATACCGACTATTAATGAGATCATAAATATCTTTGTCTTTGGCGTCAGCAGACTAGAGATAATGCCAACGCAAGATTATTTCTAACATGTGTTTATTATTAAGAATATTACCAGCAACGATCAGTCACACCGCATGCGCACATTTGGGAACAAAACAAATGTTTTGATAACACATGCGCGCAGCCTATTACTCATTATTACAATGTGTTCTTATTGCTTTCATTTTATTGTTGTTTGTGTACTTAGAATATCTGTTCTATGGAATTTTCTCTTCCTTATTATCTCATTATTTGTGTATAAATAGATAATGAAGCATAGTGCAACACTTAACTATCTGTCGAATAAAAAGTGGAAAATTCCTTAGAAGATTGAACACTGCAAATTTCTAAATTTTTAAGAATATTTTCAATTTGTTTAGTATTTTAATATAAAATTAAATACAAAGGCTGCATACGAAGATCTATCCACGTCAGAAGATGTGTAACAGGTATATAAGCTTCGGTCCAACCGAAGCTTACTTTTTTTCTTGTTTTGTTTTCTGTTTGTCTTAACTTTTTTATACCCGTTACACATAGGGTAAAAAAGTATATTCATCGGAGACCATATAAAGTATATATATTTGTCAAAAATGGAATTAGTGTCTGTCAGGATGGTTACTATTTATTCTATTTATTGATAATGTTTATTAATATTTAATTGATACATAGATATTACAAAATGCAATGTACGCAAAAATTCTCTTCTTTGCAATCGACGCCACACAAACGAAAAGAGCGACCGCGAGCAGCACGGCTGCGCTCGATGACGTTCAGAACGAGACTCCCCTCACATTACATTTTTGACATCTCGGCCCAGTGCTGCCAAAAATTTTTATAAAAGCTATTTCTAACTTGAACACGAGGAAAAAATCTACAGAACTTGCACAAAAAAACCAAAAAAAAGCTTAAAAATTTTCTTATGAATTTTTATTAAAGTAATGCTTAATACATGCCGCCGAACAGAAATTTAAAGCATTTTCATTAATTCATCTAGCTCTGTGGCGTCAGCTTCCGATTCGCATTCGTACGACTTGGTCGTAGCAATCATGCGTAGATATTTATTAGGAACTTCGTAGTCAAAGCACCTTTTTCAAGTCTTCGCAAGCCATATCTGTATATTTTAATAACAATTTGTAATATCCTGTAATATCGCTGGTAATAAAACTTTACCTAAATGCTATTGGTCTACTGAGGTTCATTGAGTTCCTTAATTTGGATTTGACTACATTAACCTGACTGAAAACCAGCTCGATTTCCGCGTTTGACCACGGCAATGACAACATCTAAAGGGCAGCAGCAGCCAGCTCATTAAATCTGTGTAAAAATAGACTTCACAGTTTTACATTTAAGAGCAAAAAGTGGCAACTTAAAAAAAAAAGCTTAAAGAAAGCAAAAAACTTTGTAAAAACTCTAGAATTCACGCTTCCCACTGTTTACAAATTTTTCCCGCTTTCGATCTTTGAAAACAGCCAGATTTGACGGGAAAAAAACTAATTTGGCACTGTCTCGGCCTCTCCTGACATTTCGTTCATCTCACTTGAATAATCGTGTGCTTTTTCGCTGATGTCCAGATCTGGTATTAACGCACACCATGGCTTCATATGGTCACTGGATACCCCGTTGCTGTATCGTCGTTGCGTTACTGATCGATCTGGCAAGTCTTCAAATAAATAACGATCGTTGCCAAGAATCTTCGTTACTACATAAGTTCCTTTAAACACTTGATCTAATTTATGGGTTTCTCCAGATGCCGTTGGTACGAAATTAGCAACTATTAAGTTATCGATCTCGAACTTTCGTGGTTGTGTATGCTTAGAATCGTATCGTTGTTCCATTTTTTTCCTCGACTTCTATGTTTGCTACTGCTTGTTGACGGTTTAAAATCACATCGGTTTCTGAATCTGGATAGTCCATAATTGCTTGAACAATACGGTTAAAGATACATCTCTTTGGTTAAAATTGAAGACCAAATCATTTTGGGAAAACTTTGTAGTTGCATTCACTTGTGTATTCATACTTCACTGAATATTAAATAGCTGTTGGTCCCAATATTTATTCTCTTCTGTGATGGCTTTTAAAGCGTTTATCAACGTTTTATTCATTCTCTCTGCTTGCGCGAGTCGTGCGCACTGCTGTCTTAATATGCTGAATTCCATGACTTTCTATAAATTTTTCAGATTCTTTACTGCAAACATTTGGTTAAGCGCCTTTATTACCGGTGCTGTCTTTGTATCTGTTACAAATGTGTATTTGGTAAATGCACAAACTATTACCAAAATATGACAATTTCCACTTTTGCTTTTCGGAAAAGGTCCAACGAGATCAATATTAATTGTCCTAAATGGTATCGGTGTAACTTCCGACAAATGCATTTGACCATCCGGTTTGCCTCCTTTAACTTTGTTTATACAACATTCAGGGTAGACGCAATATATGACTTTATATACCTTTTCTTTCGTGGAAACCAAAAATTTCGTTTGATCCGTTTTAAAGTTTTCTCTACTCCATAATGTCCCATATCATCATGGTTTGACTTTGTTATGCACCATCTAATTGCTTGAGGGATGACAAGCTTGATTCCTTCATTCGTTTTGCAATAAAGCCGATTAGCGAATATTTCATAATCGGTTTCCATTTGACGCCACTGATTCTTATTTTCTTTGCCTTTGAGTACTTCGAAAACTTCCTTAATAGCGGAGTCCTGTTTCTGCATTGTATAAACCCAATCTTCATCAATTGGAATTATCTTCATAATGGTATCTGCTACTGAAGACTGATTCTCTGGTGGCCTCATTGGTACTTGGTATCGTCGTCCCAGTTCTGGCTTTGTTGATGTCACTTCGATGTCCATCATCGTTATTTGCACCTACTAAGATTAGACATATCCTCGGCAAAACAGTTTTCGTATGTCTCCAATACTTTCTTTACTTGATTCTGCTGCATTGTAACGGGTGATTTTTTAAGAGCTTGAGAACTTTTTAAAAAAAAAAAACGCATAAAATTTGCAAAATCTCATCGGTTCTTTATTTGAAACGTTAGATTGGTCCATGACATTTACTTTTTGAAGATAATTTCATTTAAATGTTGACCGCGGCTGCGTCTTAGGTGGTCCATTCGGAAAGTTCAATTTTGGGCAACTTTTTCGAGCATTTCGGCCGGAATAGCCCGAATTTCTTCGGAAATGTTGTCTTCCAAAGCTGGAATAGTTGCTGGCTTATTTCTGTAGACTTTAGACTTGACGTAGCCCCACAAAAAATAGTCTAAAGGCGTCAAATCGCATGATCTTGGTGGCCAACTTACCGGTCCATTTCTTGAGATGAATTGTTCTCCGAAGTTTTCCCTCAAAATGGCCATAGAATCGCGAGCTGTGTGGCATGTAGCGCCATCTTGTTGAAACCACATGTCAACCAAGTTCAGTTCTTCCATTTTTGGCAACAAAAAGTTTGTTAGCATCGAACGATAGCGATCGCCATTCACCGTAACGTTGCGTCCAACAGCATCTTTGAAAAAATACGGTCCAATGATTCCACCAGCGTACAAACCACACCAAACAGTGCATTTTTCGGGATGCATGGGCAGTTCTTGAACGGCTTCTGGTTGCTCTTCACTCCAAATGCGGCAATTTTGCTTATTTACGAAGCCATTCAACCAGAAATGAGCCTCATCGCTGAACAAAATTTGTCGATAAAAAATTTCGAACCGAACACTGATTTTGGTAATAAAATTCAATGATTTGCAAGCGTTGCTCGTTAGTAAGTCTATTCATGATGAAATGTCAAAGTATACTGAGGATCTTTCTCTTCGACACCTTGTCTGAATCCCGCGTGATCTGTCAAATACTAATACATGAAAATCCTAACCTCAAAAAAATCACCCGTTACTAATATCATCTCCAACATTTAACTTATGCTGCTTCATTTCGACCGCATCACTTTTGACGCTCATACATTGTCTGTCGCGATAAAGTATGTCTCAGCCCAGCAAAACTTGATATTTAAGAGCTTCATCAGGTATTATTTGAATTGTTGTGTATATTACCTTGTCGTCGAATCTTAAGTCTGTTAATATACATTTCGTTGACTCAATGATTGCTCTTCCAAATCCTTGCAAACGTTTAAAAGAATGCTGTCGTACAACATCTTTGGGTACTGCTGACGCAACAATAAGCGTATTATCTCTGCCTGTGTTCACAAATGCTGAATATTCTTGACCACCTATGTAGACGCGTTTCATAATAGGCGGATATGGTTCTTCGTTCGCTTCCTTGACTTGCGATACTGACACATCTTTAACTTTAACTATTATATTTTTTCTGCTCGTGTCCTATCTTGACACACTTTACACACTTCGGCTTACTTTGTGGGCAGGACATTTTAATGCTATATGACCGTATTCATTGCAGTTATACAACTTTGGTCCCTTTGCACTACCATTGTAGCTATTTGGTGCTGCGTTAGACTGTTGCTGTAATCCTGGTGCCGACTTCATATTTTCTAATGATTTAAATAGCTCTGCACATGTCTTTTAGTTCAATGCTAATAAAGCCTTCGTCGATTCGGGTTGATTCAAACCATTTATTATGTACGAAATTATTGACGGTTCATCAATGTTCGCACGTCTTCCCGTTGATAACATAGCATAGAAATATTATGTTATAGTTTCGTTGTGTTTTCGCTTACGTCTCATCATTTCGCGGTGAAAATCTGCTGTAAGCACTATACTTGGGAAATCTTATTGCAGCACACTCTTGAACTGTTCCTAGGTTTCATAAACAGATTGCGAATCTAACCAATCTCTAGCCACACCTTTCATTTTGTGATGAACCGAAAATAGCACAATGTCGTCGCTCCATTTTGCTGATAAATTGTTCCGATGATAAACAACCTTTAATTGGATCGAACTCTGGTAGTATTCCAATTATATCCTTTATACTCATTTTGTTTTGCAATCCAACACTTGGCGTTACAGAAATGGCTGTTGCTTCCCTTGTAGCACTAATACTTTGCTCTGCCGTCGTTTGTGCCCTTGCCGTTGTCTCTAGCGTTGATGCAGCCCTACGCTCCTGGGCTTGCTGTTGCCCATACATTGCTTGCACTGACATTGCTAAATTAGTCACCATTTCCTTCAATTCGTCTAGTTGCCGTTGCATGCCATTACTTCAATCTTCTCCAAAATCGTAGTCATTGCTCTCTATTTCTTCGCATCCTAGTAGCTTAGTGAATTCTTCCACTTTGATCTGCTTATTTCCTGATAATTGTATGCCATTCGTACGCAATACAATATCTAATTCACTAACGCGTAGTTGGCTTAATGTAATCAACATTTTTAATTAAATTTTCCTATGTCAACTCAAATGCGTATATAAACTTTGACCCTTGCCTTTGAATTTTACAATTCAATTGTCGCCTTTGACTATCCGCATACGTCTTTGCTCTTTTCCTGTTACGACGCGACTCCTTTTTCTTTTTTCTTTTCTCGTTACGTGTTTTCGCGTTCGTTTTTGTCTATCTGGGCACAAAACTACCGTTTTCGACTGCTGTCACTTCTTCAATCGATCGGAAAGAGATATAAGATAGTGCTCTCTTTTAACTCGTTGTCGTTGTGTTTTTTTTCCTTAATGTGGTTGCACTTTTTGCGTCGCAATTTCTTTGCTTATCTGCGTAACACTTTTTCTTTAGCGACGCAATTTACTTTGTTTAACTGCGTAGTACTTTCTTTCTTTAGTGTCGCAATTTTCTTAGTGAATTGTCCGTTACAAACTATTTCCTGCAGTAATTCACTTTTTTTTTCTTTTCCGTGAGACTGTCTACTTCGCCCTTTGTGGCTCCGCCTTGTCGTCTCTCCTTATTATACCTGTTACACATAGTGTAAACAGGTATATTCAGTTTGTCGGAAAGTTTGTAACGCATTAAAGGAGACATCGGAGACCCCATAAAATATATATATTATTGATCAGCTCGAAGAGACGAGTCAATTTAGCCATGTCCGTCTGTCTGTCCGTCTGTTTGTTGCTGCGCTATTTATTCGCTCAGTTTTAAAGATATTACACTGAAATATTAAACTTAAGCTTTTCTAGGTCCTGTGTACTTTCTATGTTAAAATCAATGTGTCACGCCCACTTTTAGGTATATCCCCCATACAAAAGTACAACATTTTGTCAAGTCCTTATAAGAAAAAAATGTATTAATAAAGCGAAGGGCTTCAAATGTGGTACAAATGCTTCTTATACCATGCCAAATCTTCAGTTTAAAATTCGTTCAAATCAGACCTCGAATTTCTAAATTTTGAAGAATATTTTTAATTTGATTACTATTTTAAAATAAAATTTAATACAAATGCTGCACACGAAGGTCTATCAACGTTAAATGATGTGTAACAGGTATATAACGGGTGATTTTTTGAGGTTAGGATTTTCATGCATTAGTATTTGACAGATCACGCGGGATTCAGACAAGGTGTCAAAGAGAAAGATGCTCAGTATACTTTGACATTTCATCATGAATAGACTTACTAACGAGCAACGCTTGCAAATCATTGAATTTTATTACCAAAATCAGTGTTCGGTTCGAAATTTTTTATCGACAAATTTTGTTCAGCGATGAGGCTCTTTTATTTCTGGTTGAATGGCTTCGTAAATAAGCAAAATTGTCGCATTTGGAGTGAAGAGCAACCAGAAGCCGTTCAAGAACTGCCCATGCATCCCGAAAAATGCACTGTTTGGTGTGGGTTTGTACGCTGGTGGAATCATTGGACCGTATTTTTCAAAGATGCTGTTGGACGCAATGTTACGGTGAATGGCGATCGCTATCGTTCGATGCTAACAAACTTTTTGTTGCCAAAATGGAAGAACTGAACTTGGTTGACATGTGGTTTCAACAAGATGGCGCTACATGCCACACAGCTCGCGATTCTATGGCCATTTTGTGGGAAAACTTCGGAGAACAATTCATCTCAAGAAATGGACCGGTATGTTGGCCACCAAGATCATGCGATTTGACGCCTTTAGACTATTTTTTGTGGGGCTACGTCAAGTCTAAAGTCTACAGAAATAAGCCAGCAACTATTCCAGCTTTGGAAGACAACATTTCCGAAGAAATTCGGGCTATTCCGGCCGAAATGCTCGAAAAAGTTGCCCAAAATTGACTTTCCGAATGGACCACCTAAGACGCAGCCGCGGTCAACATTTAAATGAAATTATCTTCAAAAAGTAAATGTCATGGACCAATCTAACGTTTCAAATAAAGAACCGATGAGATTTTGCAAATTTTATGCGTTTTTTTTTTTTAAAGTTCTCAAGCTCTTAAAAAATCACCCTTTAGTATAAGCTTCGGTCCAACCGAAGTTAACTTTTTCTTGTTATACCTGTTACACTAGTGTAAACAGGTATATTCAGTTTGTCGGAAAGTTTGTAACGCATTAAAGGAAGCATCGTAGACCCTATAAAGTATATATATTCTTGATCACCTCGACGAGACGAATCGATTAAGCCATGTCCGTCTGTATGTCCATCTGTCCGCCCGTCCATCTGTCCGTCTGTCTGTTTGTTGCTGCGCGATTTATTCGCTGAGTTTTAAAGATATTAAGCTGAAATTTTAATCTTAAGCTTTTCTTGGTCCTGTGTACTTTCTATGTTAAAATCAATGTGCCACGCCCACTTTTAGATATTGCTCCAATACAAAAGTACAACATTTTGTCAAGTTCTTATAAGAAAACAAGAAAGAACGCTGAAGTCGAGTATGCTCGACTGCAAGATACCCTGTACCCAATCTATATGTACCATGAGTTAGGTTCTATTTTACTACCATACATCATTGAATTGGATTTTCATAGAAAAACTTAAAAAATCGGGTATATCTTTGATTGGGTTTATACCTAAAACTTTGTTGGGCCTACCCATATAGGTCTATTTCATTGGGACTATCAAAGACATAATTTATACTAAATTTAAATTTTCAAGAATAAAAAACAATGACGTTTTTTTGTAAAAACCCAAAATTTTGGGGTAAATTTGTATGGGGGCTATACCTAAAATTTGGTTGGTAATACCCATATTATGATTTTTTATTGGGACTATCATAGACACAATTTATACTAAATTTAAATTTTGTAGAATAAAAAGCAATGACGTTTTTATGTAAAAACCCAATATTTTGGGGTAAATTTGTATGGGGGCTATACCTAAAATTTTGTTGGTCCTACCCATATTTAGATATTTTATTGGGACTATCATAAACATTATTTATACTAAATTCAAACTTTCTAGAATAAAAAACAATGACGTTTTATGTAAAAACCAAAAATTTTGGGGTAAATTTGTATGGGGGCTATACCTAAAATTTTGTTGGTCCTATCCATATTGGGATATTTTATTGGGACTATCATAGACATAATTTATACTAAATTTGAACTTCCTAGAATAAAAAACAATGACGTTTTTATGCAAAAACCCAAAATTTTGGGGTACATTTGTATGGGGGTACCCCTTAAAATGGGTCTAGAGAAAAACCGTTTGTAAGTGCACACTTGACGGCCTTGGAGAGTCTAAGTTTCGATTTTGAAAGCTCTACCTCTTGTAGTCTCCGAAATAATCGTTTTCATACGGCAGACAGCATGACAGACGGACGGACGGACAGACAGACGGACAGACAGACAGACAGACAGACAGACAGACAGACAAAGCTTGTTCGACTCCCCTTCCAATGCTGATCAAGAATATATATACTTTATAGGGTCTATCTTGCCTCCTTCTGTCTGATACATTCGCACAAACTTAATATACCCTTTTACCCTTTGGGTACAGGGTATAAAAATTGTGGTAAAATCAATTCCAATGTCCGCCTAAGTGCAATTTAATCCACCAACTCTTCCTACTACGTCAGAACCATTTATATTAAATTCTTCTCTTTTGAAGAGCCCATGTTTCGACGAAGAAGTTCCGAATGGTCTAGATGGAACAAAATCTTATATAATAAAAAAACCAGAAGCACTGGTTGCCCTACTGCACGCCACGTTAAGTGCGGCTCTGGTCATAACCCTTTTGGTATATACTGCTTCTTTTTCATAAGTGCTTGGCTCTTATGAAAAGTTATTGCATCTGCAGGAACAACTGGGAACTGAACTAAAAAGCTCGAAAAATATTTTCGATGGGCGTCCATTCATTGTTTGTTGGGTGACTCCTTTTTAAGCTATCGGTGAATCCAACCGAAGGTTCAAAAAGTTTAACCCAAAGCGTGCTTATAACATGTTGGGATCCATGCACTCTTTGCTCAATGTTCATTAGCTCGTTTGTTGCGTTCACCAAACCAACGTTGGTATCAATGTTAACAGTGACCATAACTTAGCCGATTTCTTCAACTGAAGCCTGAAGCACAACCCTTGAGTTTCTGAAATTTCAAACTCCTTTCAGCTTCTAAAATTTGCTGTTTCAGCATTTGAATAAAATAAATGAATGGGATCCCGTGGAACCGCATTCATTTGGACAATTCCTCGCTTAAATAACTGAATGTCTTTTTCAGTCATTTCGCCCTCAGCCATATTGTTTAATGCTACCTACTGCAAAACTTGAGTCTTCACTCATAATAGACTCATAATTTAAGTGAGCTCAAAAAAATTTAAATGTATCCCAAATGAATCGCTCCTATTTGGTTTGAAAATCCATCTGTCGCCAAGTGGGACAGATGGATTAATCCAATTCAAATTGCAATCCAAGTACGAAAACATTTTAGCGCCGACAATCGATAATGATTACCTGAAGGTCCATTAATTTTGACTACATTGTGTTTATAATGTCATTGCTGAAGCAACTTTCCCAGTTGGAGCACACAGAAGAATTCTCGTGGACTCTTGGTTGCTGCCAGCAGCTTGATTGGCTCTTAGTCAGTGACTGATAGATAGCCGAAATGAGTCGGCTTTTACCAACACCAGCACCACCACCTACATATTCAAAAAATGTTTTCTTTGCTTTCACGTTGGTCGTAACGTGAGCAAAGTTACGCCCAAAGTTAAAATTGAGCGAGCGAACCATGGCAAAAAGGTAATTTTCTGAAATTAATGCTCAATTTATTCCAGCTGGGTAAATACCCTAATACCCCAAGTGATGCCCAGGCTTATAATAATGGCATGATTAAAGATCTTGATTATTTTGGTATAAAAAAAAAACTTGACAAACACGAAGAAACGTTTCGAAAATAAATTGTGGTAAACAAAATAAAATAATAAAGATTAAAAAAAAAAATCAAATTTGAAAATGATTTCGGAATAATGATTCAAGTATAAAACGCCAGTATAAGCATTCAAAATTTAAAAACAAATTTAGTCTATTGCGATAAGAAAAAAAAGAAAAATAAAAGACAATTCTCTCAACATATATGTGGCTTAGTGTAATGAATATGACCAGTATAGTTGAAAAGAACACAGTTGCTTGTTATAAACACTGTACTCTAACTCTATTTAATACATATTCTGGAAAAATTATAAATGCTTTTATCAAATTAATCGGCAATGTTGTATGGGGTCGTACAAAGGATCCCACATTAATTTGATAATAAAACACAATAAATGCAACTTATGCAATTGGCTGTCTTAACAAAATATAAAAAAAAAGTAACGGTGCTTATTTAAAACTAGCAGGTACCCGCAGCTTTGCTCGCGTTTTTTTTTTCTGCTTCTCTTTGTGGCTAAATACAAATTGTTCAAAAAATGTATGTTCAAATTTTGGAAATCCCCTAAACACGACTAACCATCATTCAAATGAGCCATGTTTCAAGTCTCTACGTCTATTCACTCCAAACATATGGCTTTTCCGGTTTCAAGGCCCCCATTAGGCCCCGGTTCAAAATTTTCCAAATTTTTTTCTTTTCTGACCACATATATGATGAGAGCAACAAAAAAAATATAGTTCAAATCGGTCGAGTCATTCTCGAGTTTTAGCGTTTTTAATGCACAGATATTCATTTATATATATATATAGATAGATATATATGTAGATAGATTAATACAAAGGATCCAAAAAAATCACGCACGCTGTAATTAAAATAAACGGCAAAGGTACAATTTGTAAGTAAGGCACAAGAAAATAATTTCTAAAAAAGTATTTTTTTTTCCTATGAATAAATTCATACATCTGTCTACAACAACATCTTGTACATTTTATAATATTGATTAAGGAATAAAATTAATTTAAGAGAACAATTTCTTTGAATTATAAATAATAACAAAATGAGATCTATCAAGAAGTTACCGTGAATAACCATTATTTTTATTAAATAAGTAGGCGTTTATTGATAGTGCGGTAAGTCAGCTAGTTGGATCCTTTTTAGATGTCGTCTTGTAGTTAGCTCAAGTATGGGTAAGTTACTCATCTCGTTGTTTGAATATGACAGGATTTTGGTGTGGTTACTTCTGCTAAACTATTTCTTCTTTAACGGTGTTAATTTTGAGATCTCTGTGTATATCTGCGTTAGAAATATACCACTCCGCTCTTGTTATTTGTCGAAATATTTTTGACTGCTGCCTTTGTATTATATTGATGTTTGATGTTTTAGATGTTCCCCAAACTTGAAGGCCGTATGTCCAAATTGGTTTTATGATGCTTTTATACAAAAGACGTTTATTGCTCATAGAGAGCTTCGATTTTTTATTCATAAGCCAGCTTAGTTGACGACATTTATCTTTCATTTGATTCCGCTTTTTTCTATGTGCAACTTCCAAGTCTCGTTTATTGTCTAAGTGAATTCCCAAGTATTTGGCCGATTTTTCAATAGGCATGTCAACATTATTTTTATACCCGCCACACATAGTGTGAAGGGTATATTCAGTTTGTCGGAAAGTTTGTAACGCATTGAAGGAGACGTCGTAGACCCCATAAAGTATATATATTCTTGATCAGCTCGATGAGACGAATCGATTAAGCCATGTCCGTCTGTCCGTCTGTCCATCTGTCTGTCCGTCTGTCTGTCTGTCTGTTTACTTCTACGCATTTTTTTCGATGAAGATATATAGATATTACGCCGAAATTTGGAACTTAAACTTTTCTCGGCAACGACTACTTTGTATGTTAAAATCAAGTTGCCACGCCCATTTTTAGGTGTAGCCCCCATACAAACTTACCGAAAATTTCTGAATTTTTGTATGAAAATATGTATTATTTATGCATGTATTCACTCCAAATTGGGTAAAAACTTTTCTATTGTCATCCAAAGCCGAAACCAAGGTGCTACGCCCATTTTTAGGTATAGCCCCCATACAAATTTACCACCCATTTTCAAATTTTTGAATAAAATTTGGTATTATTTATGAATTTTTTTACTCCAAATTGGGTAAAAACACTTCTTATATCATTCAATTCCAAAACCAAGAGGCCACTCCCATTTTTATATATAGCCCCCATACAAACTCACCGATTATTTTTGTGTTTATGTATGAAAAATTAATTTTTTTCGTCTATATATTTTTAAATGTATATAAACCACTGATGATCACACATAAACTATTCAAAGATTCGTGGGGCGGGTATTTATGCTTCGGTTCCACCGAAGTTAACGTTTTTCCTTGTTTTTAATAACTTGTGTAATTTTGTTTTCGTTAATTTTTATGGCCCATTTATCGAACCATTTTTTGGTGTTATCACGTATGTTTTGAAGCTTCTTAGAGGCTGTAGCTAAGTCGTTGTGTGAATAAAAAGTATTGTGTCATCTGCGAAAGTTGCTATCATAGAAGAGGGTTCTATTGGGATAGGTTAGTCTTGTGTAAAAAGGACATATAAATAGATATTATTTCTGTATGTAGTCTCTCCAAGTTGAGTAAAAATACTTCTAATATCATCCAATGTTGTATCCAAGGTGCCACGCCCACATTTAGCTATAGCAAGCAAGCTATAACAATCATTCCGCCCATTTTCGAATTTTTGTATAAAAATAGGTATTATTATAAATTATTGTAAATTTTATAAATTTTACCAAAGCCACTTATGATCAAAAATAAACTAAACCTAGATGTGGGGGGTATTTGAGCTTCGGTTCCACAGAAGTTAACGTTTTTCCTTGTTATCTTCTACATCTGTAGAAATTTTATTAACTACTCTATGGATTTGTTCAATGGTTGAGTGATGTTTCCGAAACCCAAACTGATGGTCAGGTATAATGTAACTATTAACAAGGATAAGTTGAAGTCTGTTAAGAAATATTTTTTAAAAAACTTTTGTTAATATTGGAAGAGGGCTTATCAGACGGTAAAAAGCTGTACTTGTGGCATCTTTACCAGGTTTTGGAATAGCTATGACTGGGCTACCTTCCACATCTTGGTAAAATATTTGTGTCTTTTTATTGCGTTAAACATATTCAAAGATAATAAATAGCATTTATAGGAAGTTCTTTAAGCAATTTTCCAGCTATCATGTCTTAGCCAGGTGACTTGTTAATTTTAATATTGTCGATAGTGTTTTTAACTTCCTTGGTAGTTACATATCTTATTTTGATATTTTGTGAGTTGCTTGAACAAGTTTCTGGATTATTAAAACAGACTTGTGTGTCGGTTGTGAAGGCATTTTCGTAAAAAATCAGCTAGTAGTTTTGATTTATCGCGTTCTCTTTTTAGCCCAAGTACCATCTGGTTTCCTTAATGGTGCGGTAAAGGATGTCTATTTTCTGAGTTTTATAGTGGCTTTCCATAGGGAAAAATTTGTGTCTCTGGTTGGGCTTAAATTATTCAGGTAGTTTTCAAATTTTTTTTTTTATTCTGATTGAGCTTTAATTTTAGATTCCTTATTGCCCGATTGAGTCTCTTTTTATCTTCGGGACATCTAGCAGTTTGCCAGATTTTCCTAAGTCTTTGTATATTCTCTATTTGATTTCGAGTAGAGTTAATTGCCGCTTCAGCTACGGCATCATTAAAATAAATTGCGGAGCTCTCTATATCATTTGGAGATTTTAGAGAAATGTCCAAACGTTAGTATATGTTAAGAAGTTCTTTGCACGCTTGCCAATCTATTTTTGAGTTACAGAGGCTTGGCGTCGTATTGTTTGTGGCAAGCGTTTCGATGTAATGAACTGGTGAATTGGTATGAATTGTTTCTAGGTGAATTTCACCTATTTTGTTGGTAAGCCTTGTCCCCAGGCTATGTGTTTTGCAGTTAAATCACCAGCAGCAATTAATCTTGTTATATTGAGCTGATGAGACATTGTGTCGAGGCGGACTGTACAGTGGTGAAATTGTTAGGAGGCCCATTTTTATCTTACACATAAATAATAGTAGCTTGAATATAATCGTGGCTATAATGTTCAACTTTACAGTATTTAATTTTATTTTTAATTATAATAGGTAAACCCCCCATGCCGTCTGTGTGATTTGTATTATATAAAGAATAGCCTGTTATCTTCACGAAATGTTTAGATGTAAAATGTGTTTCCGAAATAAGTGCCAGATCATCTTGAAAAGTATGAAACGAAAAGGGTGCCCTAATGAAATTGACCAACTTTAAACTGAGGCACAGCTAAAGAAAAAAAGTTTTAATATTTTCCTGATAAACTATATAGAACTAGTAAAATCAGGCTCTAAAATACTGAACTAATAAAGTAAAATAGAACCCCAAACTAACTAAGCATCATCGGTATCCAAGCCAACCTAGAGCTCAAGACAGCTCCATATGAAAATTTTGTTATTTCAGTACAATGGAAGTAAGAAAAAAAATAGTTATAAAAAGAAGCTAAGCACACCACATGCAAAAATATTAAAGTCTAAACTTAACAAAAGCAAAACTAAATATGGAAAATAGCTGAAAGAATGTTGCACAATTTCGGGCTCACGTTGGGCGTCAACTTTTTTTATTCATATATATATGAAGATGCATTAATTTTTTTTTTTTTTTTTTTATTTTTAATTTTTTTTTATAATATCATACACAGTATGTTGAAATTCAAAAGGGGACTTTTGTTTGAATCATGGAATACGTAACGCCATCTATTGAACGTTGATAACATTAGAAAGGTATTCAGGTCTCACCTTTCAAAAGCAGCCAATTTTGCTTTTTAATGACAGTATGTTTTGTGCTTGTATCGAAGAAGTACAATGGAACACAACACAAGCACAAAACATACTATCATTAAAACCAATTTATATGAAATTGGCTGCGTTTAAAAGGTGAGACCTGTACCTTTCTAATGTTATCAACGTTCAATAGATGGCGTTACGTGTTCCCTGATTTAAACAAAAAGTCCCCTTATTTATTGAACATACTATATAATCGTGCTGAATTGGTGGAAAAAGTCCGCGAAATCATTGCTGTTGACGGAAATTTCACTGTTAGAATGTTGGCTGAAGAATTAAATTCATCTACTGATACAATTTGGACAATTTTATCTGACGATTTGGGTAAAAGAAAGGACTGTGCACGCTTTGTTCCACATCAATGAAATGAAGACCAAAAATCGCTCGTGTAAAAAAAAAGTTCGTGAATTTTTTATGAAAAACCAGATTTGTGTCATCGACCACCCTCCGTATTTTCCTGATCTATCACCATGCGACTATTTTCTGTTCCTTAAACTGAAAACTGCCATAAAATAAACATTTAACGATGATATTCCAGCCATTCAAGCAGCCGTGACACAGGTATTAAAAAACATTCCTTAAAAAGCGAGTAACTTTTTAACCTGTCAACCAATTTACATGAGGTTGGCTGCGTTTAAAAGGTGAGACCTGTAATATTATTTCTAATATTATCAACGTTCAATAGATGGCGTTACGTGTTCCATGATTTAAACAAAAAGTTCCTTTTTAATTTGAACAAACTGTGTACACTCGTAGCACAGCAAGTCCCAATGAGGCTGTTGATCAGTTTTTTTTTTTTTTTTTTTTTAATTCGGAACAAAGGACTATATTCCAAAACTATCTTTGTTATTGAGATTTTACAATTAATATTTAAAATTAATTTCTTGAATCTACGACATATATATATATGTCTGCAACATACATTCAGCTTACTTATTTATGTAATAAAAACCGAGTCCGAACCTCAACACATGTTGTGTCAAAATTTAGATTTTTCACAAATGCCGGAGTATTTAAATGACCTAACTTGTTTAAAAGAAAGATTAATTTCTCCGAGAATTCCTTTTATGAGAATTGTAGCCTTGGGCTATGATCATCGATGATAAAGCTCATATCATTAAGGTAGCATTTAAACTCCACCTTGAATATGAGCAAAGTTTGACTTGCTCCGAGTGGTACACAAAACACAATATTAAATTTTCCAATGCATGGGTCCAGTCTATGGGTAATAATAAAGTAGTTTCGTTAAGTGCTCTGGACTTATAAATTTTATAACCTTTCTCGGGTTAAATCCGCAATTTCAACTTGCCTTCGTAAAAAGTCCAACGTAAGGGGCTTTCTATATAAAATAGCTTTGAACGACAACTTTGTCAACAATCTCGTGCAGCATAATGAGGGCTACCACATTTTAGAAGGTTTGAGATTTGTCCCGGCACATTGGGAGGCTGAAAAAAAGAATTTGCAATGATATGCCAGTTTGGTCTTCCGACCTTTTTTATTAGAGTGTCTGCTGCAGAAACTAAGTGTCAGGAGCTGCTAGTGAAAAGTCACAATATTTTTTGTGACTAACAACGAAATTAAATATTTTTTTATTCTATGTTGGAAGGATTGTAAACTTTTTGAGAAAAATTCACTTCACTAAACTTTTAATTGCTTTCAACAAATGATTTTATTTTAAAATTCATAAATGTTTTCTAGCCTATGCTTATCCTAATTACAAATAATGTTACGGAAACAAAACGAACATGAAATTGACATAAATACAAAAACAACAAGAATGACGATCAAATTAAACGAAGTACACAATCAAAGCGCGACAAATTATTATACAAAACAACCAGAACGGAACTAAATAATGACGAAAAAACAAAACGAAAACGAATTAAATACATTAAATGTTTGACGCGCAACTTCGTTTGTCTAAAAGTATGAATTTACTTATAACTAACTTCTTCTTCTTAATAATAAAAATTCATTATCTAACACAGTGTGCTGTTCGGTACGTCTGGCACTAGTTCGGGCGGCAGAGAATTGAGAGCCCCTCCGATTAGCAAATGTGCTGGAGTTAGTGCTTCGACATCGTTGGGATCGTTGCTCATCAGTGCTATTGGCCGTGAGTTGAGCACGGCCTCTATCTCCACGATTACTGTTTGAGCCTCGTCCTCGGTTAAAATTGGTTTGTATTTAAAGCAATGCACACAATTTCGAACAATTTGTGTGCATGCCTCTCGAGCATTAATCAGCCATATATTTTGTCTCAGAATTGAAATCATTGCCTTTGCTCCTGCATGACAATTTATTCCGGGAATATGACGTAAATAATAGCGAAATGCGAATAGTGAAAATTTTGCGTCGTATGGAATTTGAGCATTAAGTAAACGCCCTCCTACTCGAAGCAGAACGCGGAGTCTTCTATTTCCATTTATTTTTTGTAAAAATGGACTCAACTTTTGTAAACTTGGTTGCAACAATAAAGATTTTTCCAATTTTTTAATTTCTTCGTCGAACTCAATGACTTGAGTTCTCTCTACTTATTTTGAAACCGCAAATTTGAGTTCACTTGCTGTAACAACTACAGAACGAAATAAAATTTTATGGTTAATAAACCTATAAATATGTGCAACAAATCTTAATAATTTTTAATATGAACAATTTTTTATTATAAGCTCTTGCAACAAATTTAGTTCAGGTTCAGTACTGTGTGTAACACTTGAAATCGAAAAATGACTATTTTTAGGCCAGTACTTCTGGTCAAATTTTTAAAAAATGTAGGCATTCAAACCAAATAAATTTTTTTAGCCCATCAACATCACAGCCTCTTGAAACGATATCCGCTGGATTACAATCTGTAGGTACATGCAGCCAAGTACTATCTGTAGATAATTCCTGTATATCAGCAACACGGTTGGCAACGAAAGTTGTTAGCGTGGATGGATGCGTATAAATCCAATGAAGCGTTTTCTGAATCTATCCAAAAATTTACGCTCTCGATTTCACATTTCGCCAATAAGGGCTAGACGAAAGACCATAATTTTGTCAACCTTGAAATAGTTTTTGTTTTTAATGGAGCTACTATAGACTTTAAAGTTAAAAAAGTTGATGATCTAATACAGTGCGTACATAAATGCAGCAGCCATATGCAAGGCAAGATGCATCAGCAGATCCATGAATCTGAATGCTGGTGGTTCCAATTGCGTGCACATAACGAGGTTTTGAGATTGAGTTAAGCTTGAACAGGTTTTGCTTAAACTTTTCCCAATCAGAATGAAGGCTCATTAGAATAGATTCATCCCAATCTAATTTTTGTCGCCACAATTTTTGAACCAAATTTTTTGCTTTTGTGATGACTGGGCACAAGAGTTCGAGGAGATCAAAGAGCCGAGCAGAAACCGACAAAATGTTTCGTTTTTTTGCTCTTAAATTGTCGAAGCTTTTGTCCAAATGGTATTTATATACGTCATTTTTCGGACTCCAATTCATACCCAGAGTCTTTGTGAAATTGGAATCATTAAAATTTAGCGATTTTTCGACAATAAAATTATTTGTAAAAAATGAGGGTGGTTTGAATACCATTTAGATAATTTAAATTCAGCTGTGCAAAAAAATTTTTGATACTTGGATATAAATTTCATTTAAACCGCTTTAATCATTTGCCCCACTTAACATGTCGTCAACATAAAAATCACTTTTGTTGACTTCTGATCCGACTGGGAGAGATTCTTAAAAATATTGCTAAGTTCATGTAAGCAACGAATTGCTAAAAATGATGCAGAAGCGGTTCCATATGTAACCGTGTTTAGTTTGAACATTTTTATATTTTGCGATTCATTTTCTTTCCACAGTATTTGCTGAAATTTTTTATCTGATTCTTTGATCAGCTGAGATCGCATATTTGTTAAAGCGAAATCGGATCAGGGTTGAGAACAGTTCCGGTTATATTGTAGCTCCAACCATCGAAGTTTGGTTAAGAGATATGGCTGTTGAGTTTCGACATGAAGCATCAAACACAACCCGAAGTTTCGTTAAGCTACTTTCAGGCCACAAACACATTGGTGTGGTACGATATAATGAGGGCCTGTCGGAACTTGACTATCAGTCGGCGACATATGACCGAGTTCGAGATGGTCTTTCATAAAATCCACATTCATAGATTTTAGCTGAGTATCTTTTGAAAGCCTCTTTTCAAGATACAAAAAAACGACGTTTGGCTATTTCATAGGGCAAGCCAAGACACCTAGGTAAGGTTTGAAGGGTAATTGTACCTCGAACGTGGCAGTCGATAACCTTCGCATCGATTTTTTAAAATGATTTTCACACGCTGTTTGTTCAGCTGTATATTTTACAGCCTTTGACTCATACGGAATTTCATCCAATTCCCAAAATTTTTTAACAGTTGAGTCAAGGGAACTTTCTTCAATTTGTTGTATACTGCTACAACTAAGAGCTTTTTGGTTTGAGTGGGTACTATACTTTCCTGAAACTATCCAGCCCAACAATGTTTTTTGTAGTGAAGGCAAATTTGTATCTAATTTTATTTGAATAACTCGAAGAAAGTTTCTGCTCCAAGTGGATCAGCTGATTCAATATTATTTGATTTATTCCATTGCTGTGTACATATAGAACTGACCGGTTGATATGATGTTACTGACCGAAGAACCCAAAAGGCATATTGTTGAGATCGGCGATCTTTGGCAAGTTGAGAAAACACGCTTCTTTGTCACACTATATATTTACTTTATTTACAATAAGCAAGCGAGCGAGGTCGATTACGAGCGAGGAAGCGAGTTTCAAAATTAATATCTCGCCTACGCTGCTTAATCTCAACCTAAATTATTTTTATAAAGTCATATCAGTATAGCTAATATTTTTACATTTCATAAAATCTACCGCTTCTTATAATTAGAGTTAACTGTTAATTTGCTACGGCTTTCCATGTAAACAAGAATGCAAAATTACAGTCAGGTCTCGCTAAACGGCGGCAACATTCTCCCCCTGTAAACTTGCTGGCTGGTTCGCTTGCTGGTTTGCATCCATTAATGCCGACGTCGAGTACTGCGACTTTAGTTACTGGTCGTACGAGGACTCCGCTTGCGGTCTTTATAATGACTCGTCGAACTTGTCCGTCTTTAGCTAGAATCACTTCTTCCACGATACCTTTTGGCCATTGGTTACGCTGCAACGTTTCATCTACGATGATTACAATGCTACCCGGCGTAATAGGTGGGCGCTTTGTAAACCATTTGCTGCGTCTGGTTAGGTCTGGAATATGTTCATGAATCCAGCGATGCCAAAATATATCAGCGAAAGCTTGAGTTGCTTGCCACATGTGTCGTACATTCGAATCTGTATCCAGTATAGGTTTGTAGGTGCTGGCTGATCCCAGAAGCAAGTGAGACGAGTGGGACGAATGTTAATGGTCGTGAGTTTAAAATAAACTCAATTTCGTAAGAAACGCATTTCATTCTTTCATCTGTAAAACTCATTGAAGGACAGATTTTATTTAAAACAGTTTTTACAGACCGTACAAGACGTTCCCATGCTCCCCCCATATGAGGAGCGGCTGGTGGATTAAATCTCCAATGTATGTTGTCAAGCCTGGCTGCGACTTGATTAATTCCCAAAGTCTTGTTTTAGCACAGAATATTTTTTCGGTAGCTTTAAAGTTTGTACCGTTGTCTGTGTAAATTTCGCGTGGAGTTCCACGACGTGCGATAAAATTTCGGATACTCATTACACACAAGCTGGTGTCGAGTGTGTGGGCAACTTCTAGATGAATTGCTCTAACAGTCAGACACGTGAAGATTACACCCCATCTTTTTTCGCGCCTGCGGCCCACGGCTACATAAAGTGGTCCGAAAAATCGATACCTGTATAAGTGAATGGTCGCTCGAACGTAGATAGACGTGCTGCTGGTAACGGTGCCATTTGTGGTGGATCCGGTTTTGCACTATCGTTTTTGCATCTCTGGCAAGTGCGTCTTACATTTTTGTATATAGCACTCCTAAGGCGGGGGATATAATAGTCACCCCTTATTAAGTTGATGCAAGCTTCATGCGACGTATGGTGAAAAAGATTCATGTTGCCTTTTCACTATTAAGAGGGTGATGTAGTGTCCATATGGCAACACGATGGAATGAACATTGTTTAAATAGTCCGTCCAAGGACGCGTAGTAATTGTTCCTTGTCTAGAAATATATTAAGACTGATTAGTTTACTTGTTCGCTCAATGCTCTTACCTTGCAGATGCTTGAGCTTGGCGATAAAGAATCAGTAGAAAGGTTGCTAGCGCTCTATATAATCTGCGCCAGTTTGAAAAGAATTCAATATTAAGAGCTACATCTGCTGACTATTCATATCTAATATGTAGCATATGAGGTCGTATTTCTTCAGTACTTGTAGAACCCAGGTCGTTACATGTCGGCTAAATCGATTCTTCTACGTATAAAAATTCTGGTCCGGCAAACCACTTTTCACACCTACTGTTGCTGCATATTTTAGTGGCGCAGTCTGCTGTATTAACTTTTGAGGGCACCCAGTGCCACTGATTAGAATTCGTATTTTCAATAATTTCACCCACGCGGTGCATGACAAACTATTGAAAATTTCTTGGGTCCATTTCTAACCACTTTAGTACTGTTTTTGAGTCTGACCAATACCAACATTTTTCGGGCTAATTTTGTGCCCAATACAGCGGCTTGCAATTCCAGTCTGGGGATAGATGCCGGGATAGTGGTGCTACTTTAGCTTTTGCTGCAATTAGGCTGATATGAATTTTATCACTTTGTTTTATGCGTAAATAACATATTGCTGCATACGCAAGTTCACTAGCGTCTACAAAGGTATGTAGTTGAATATTTTCCACATCGCCTTCGCTCTTTAAGTAACAGCGTGGAATTGTTGTATTTGCGATAACTGGCATTATTTTCATCCAGCGCATCCACTCTACAAAAGATTTTCCGGCTATAATTTCGTCCCATGAGTTTCCGGCTCTCCAAGCTTCTTGCAGTGCGATTTTTAAATGCGATTGTATAGCAAGATAAAAATCCAAGTGGGTCATAAATTGACATAAGCACTTGAAGAAGTTTTCTTTTTGTAGGTGGCTCCGGATCATCAAACACGTTGCGTTGTAGTCTTGAAAATTTAAACACAAATTTAAATTGATCACTTTTAGGAACCCAATACAGACCCAGCACTTTTCGGTAGTGCCCATTCCTACTACGGTTATTGTCTCATGGGTATTAAGTTTTTGTAGAACGTCAATTGAGTTGGATGACCAGTTTCGTATGTTAAATCCCCCTGAGGCGTGAATTGATTTCACCTGCAAGCTATTATGCTTAATTCACTGACGTTATCGGCGCTAAATATAAAATCGTCTACGTAATGATATCGTTTAATGGCGTCAACAGCATCAGGGTATTGGTTCTCAAATCTTTCTGCATTTTTGTCTCTTACAAAGTGCGCGATGCAGGGCGCGCAGTTGATACCAAAAAGAAGTGACTCCATGACATATACGCTGGGTTGATCTGTAGAGTCCGTTTCGTCCCACCAGAGAAATCTTTGCGCATGCATATCTTCTGTTCGCACACGTATCTGATGAAACATCTCTGCATTAAGCACCCAACTCTGAAACATCTTAGAGTTGGGTGCTTAATGAATTTATGACTCAGGCACATTAAGCGTCGATAGGCGTGTTCATTGCTGCTGGGAAGATATTCAGATTTTTCGTTCCAAGGCAAGACGATTTCGTATCTACCGTCCTTTATTTTGGCTGTAGAGTCCAAGGTTTTTAACACCATTGTATCGCTGGTGGACATAATAGATTTTTCCGGTGCAACATCTAGGCTGAAAGCTTGTTTAATAGCTTCATGCAGTTTCGCGTTGTAACGTTCGCAACCACATGTGTGAATATTAACAAGTGCTTCAGAATTTCCTGTTATAATGCCACCTTGGATTGTCCATCCTAAACGAGTTTTCGATGCAATTGGCTGTCGCCATGAACCTTCACGTACCTTTAGTGGCACGGCTAAGTTCCAATTATTGGTACCGATTAGTATGGTTGGGCGTGCATCTTGGTATGATGCGATGGGTAGGCCGGCTAGGTGTCGGTACTTCTCAGCTAGTGAGTTCATGTCGATAGTTTGTACTGGCAAGCTCAAGTCGCTTACGCTGTGTACGTCGCGCAGTGTGAACTTGGCACCCGTATTCACGTTTCCAATTTTGAGGTTAACTCTTTTTGAAGAATTTTCCATACGTACGGTGTCGCCTGTCCACCGTAGACATAGTGCTTCCTTCGTTCCGCGAAGGTTTAGCTGCGAAAATGTTGATTCTTCCATGAGTGTGACTGATGAACCCTCATCTAAAAATGCAAAGGTATTAATAATATTTTTTGATACATAAATTCGAATTGGAACAATACGGAAATAGGTTTCGTCTTTACTAGCTCCATCTCGATGGTTATGTACATCACCGTTGCTGGTTGGGCTTTCCTTTATCTGATGCTTTGAAGTTTCCTCGTGCAGTAGAGAATGTTGTTTTGCACTGCAACCGTCGACGCCACAAGTTTTGTTACTAAAACACTTTCTACGATGGTTGTTGAGGCATCGAGAGCATAACAGCTTATCTCGTACGAAGTTTTTCTTTTGTTGTGGGGAAATCTTTCGAAACTCTTCGCATTGGTGAATTTTGTGGCCATCCTTATTGCAAAATACGCACTTTATATTGTTTGGCAATGAACCACTATGCGAATATGTGTCGCTACGGTGATGATGAACATTTGCGCCCTTATGGATATACATTGGTACGCTAACCTGGCTGGCAGCTTCTGCAATGTTGTAGATCCAGTCGCTGATAACTTTTACAGATGGTTCAGAAGTAGGTTTCGGATGCATTGCCAATGCCCATTTTAATAGTGTCGGGAGCTTTTCGACGAGTTCCTGCACCAGCATTGGATTCTGCATGTGTGCATCTAAATGACAGGCTTCCTTATTCGAATATATATTACGTATACACAGCGCGTATTCCATGAGAGGCTCCAATTTATCTTTGAATGGCGGTACCTGGCGAGCTTTGTTGACCAGGCTGGTTATAATTAATTCGGGGCGACCAAAGCACATGCGTAATGTTTTTATAATTTCAGGTACCATTGCTGGGAGCATAAGCCTGCTCTGCACAAGTTCGTGTGCTTTGCCTTTGAGGCATGATTGTAGTCGCATCAAATTTTCTGCATTTGTATAACCTGCTATTTTCGTGCTGGTTTCAAAACTGCTATAGATATAGGCCACTGTTGAGGATCTCCATCAAATGTGGGCAAGTCTTTTGGTATGGCTTGTCTGGCTGCTATTTGTGCTGCATTTGGAGTTTGCATTAAATTTAATTCTATTGGTGCCTTATTCGAATTTGCATTGATATTTGCACATGACGTTGCCAGATTGTTCTGTACCTCACCTGCTGAGCTGTGTTGAGTGATCGAACATTATTGCTCATTCTGTATGTGTGTTTGCTCGAAGAATTTTCGCATTTGATCAAACATATTATCCCACATGTTTGGTTTTTCAGGAACATGTTGCTGAAAATGTTGATTATGCTCATTAAATGTTGTTTGGTTCATCGTTGATGTTGCTGGCGGTGCTATGGACGAATGTTGCATGACTAATATCGATAAGTCATCGGGCACATGTTAAGCATTCTGACCGGCTACTGCTTTTAACGACTTTGTGTGTGATGAACATGAACGCGGTGTACCTCCTGTAGTCGGGGTGGTGCTGAAGAGCTCGGAGCTTGTGGATTCATTTACTGCCGGAAAGGAGGAAATCGGTGTAAAACATTTACTCAGTCACGGTAGATTCAATGTTGACTCCAACACAATCGTAGTTGTACCAGTTGCTACATTTATTGCACTGAACCATGCGGTCGGCATCCGGCTGCTTACATTTATTGCACTTAAAATCGCCCTGCGCATTTAATTTCGGCATTTTAATTTTTATAAAACTTTGTTTATATATTAGTTTTGAAAAACTCAAAATGCCGGAGATAATAATTTTGATATTAATTTTGAAAAACTCAAAATATTCTTTTTATTAGATATTAATTTTGAAAAACTCAAAATATTCTTTTTATTAGAATATTTTGAGTTTTTCAAAATTAATATCAAAATTATTATCTCCGGTATTTTGAGTTTTTCAAAAAACTGTTAGGATCGGCGATCTTTGGCAAATTAAGAAAACACGCTTTATTTACAATAAGCAAGCGAGCGAGGTCGATTACGAGCGAGGAAGCGAGTTTCAAAATTAATATCTCGCCTACGCTGCTTAATCTCAACCTAAATTATTTTTATAAAGTCATATCAGTATAGCTAATATTTTTACATTTCATAAAATCTACCGCTTCTTTTAATTAGAGTTAACTGTTAATATGCAACGGCTTTTCATGTAAACAAATATGGAATGAAAGAATGCAAAATTACAGTCAGGTCTAGCTAAACGGCGGCAACACATATGAAAAGTCATAAGAATTAATTCTTCACTTTATTGTTGCAGAAACTTATTTGATCAACACACAAAAACTCGAACAAAGTTTCTGCGCCAAGTGGATCAGCTGATTTAGTATTAATTGATTTCTTCCATTGCTGTGTACATGTAGAGCTGACCGGTTGATATGATGTTGCTGACCGAAAAACCCAAAAGGCATATGAAAAGTCATAAGAATTAATTCTCGACTTTATTGTTGCAGAAACTTTATTTTTTATAGTTTTCTTCTCTCAGAAAGCGTAATTTCTGAAAAAAATCTTCAGTAAATAAATTTACTTTCGAGCCTGAATCTAGTAAAGTTTTAGCAAGTTGAAACTGACCAAATCAATCTTTAATTTTGACCACAGCTGTTGCAAGAATGACCTGTTCAGACAAAGATGAATGGTTTACGTGAGCTTGAGAAGTAGTTGCTTCCTCATGCGACTGAACTAAATTACTAGATTCATTTGTCGAATATATAAGAAGAAGGGTATAATGTGGCCTAAAACAAACACGACATTTTGATAGTTTGCAGCTCAAAACGTTGTGACACTTTTTTAAACAATTAATATTTACATTGCTGGTTATTTTTAGCAAAATCAAAACGTTGTTTTACTTGCTAAGCGCTATACGAATAGCAAGTATAAATAGAATGATTAAAAGCTGTGCAATAGCAACATTTGGCCTTAGCTTTTGTATTTACTTGTAAGCAAGAATTAGCAATTTTCGATTTAAATTTGTATTGAGCCGAAGGTTCCAGTTTTGGTTTATTTTTTTGATTTTGAGGACTAATCAGCAGCGATATAATGATACCTCCTACTAAGAAATGTAGCACAATCTGACCAAGATGGCAATTTATCATAATCAAGTTGTTCTTCATACCTAGATTTGGTAGTAGAGTCAACTTTCCCATTACAAGATGGATAAGTATCGCATTAGTTATTGCCTTATCGTCACCAACCGACAACAATTAGTCATAAATTGCTGATACTGTATCAATAATTTGCCTTAAAGTAGAAGCAGATGGCTTAGTCATATTAGGCAATTCGAAAATTTGTGATATCGTATTTAAAAATATAAGTTATTTATTGTCATAAACTCGTTAAAGGCTCTCCAAAGATTTGGGATAATTTGACTCTGAAATTTGAAAAACCTTAACTGTACTCAAGGCCTCATCTGGTAAACACGATTTCAACATTTATAAAATCCGAATATTTTTCACTAAACTTTGGCAAACGCAACTTCGGTAGATGTGACGATGACGGTATGAAACTCATTGTTGTGTCATATTCACTAACTCGTCTATCCTTTTTAATCAATTTTAAAAATAAAGCCTTAGTGCTCGCACAAATTTCCTATAAGTCTGCTCCACCAGCATTGGTGGGTGCTATTGAATTTATTTGATTCTGTATGCTCATAGCTTGGTGAATATAATCATTTAAAATATCCAATCGACATTCTAATTCGACTGGACTCAACGAAATTTTTTTCTCTAAAATTGATTGTTTCATCAGCTAAATATCTTCAATAATTCTTCCTTGTTTTTTGAGAGTTATTTCAATATAAGTCATAGATAGAGACGATCGACGTTTACTAATAGGCATTGCGAATATTTTTAAGTAAAAAGAAATACGATTAAGTAAAAATAAAAACTTCTAACTTCTAAACTTCACTCCTTACAAATTAAACGCTTAAATATTTTGAAATCAAAAAACCAAAGATCAAAGTCGATGACCGCTATCAGCTAAGCAACAATAAACAGATGTTTGTTTTCATAGCAGTAGGTAGATGATTGTGGTAAATAAAGCGACGCGGAGAAAGGGCGCGCAAAAATGTAATAAAAACAATCAAACAAATTGAAAATATTTAATAAGCCCCTTAATTTTGTTTATTTAATTTTTTATTTTTAAAAAAACTAGTTTTGAAAGCTGTTTCTGATGTGATGGTATATTGGAAGCCACTACTTCCCCTTTGCACAATGTAACTAACAACGAAATTAAATACTATTTATTTCTATGTTGGACCGATTGTAAACTTTTTTAGATAAATTCACTTCACTAAACTTCCAACCAAACACTTGCCAAAAAAACGAACGATCGCTTTTAATTGTTTTCAACAACTGATTTTATTTTAAAATTCATAAATATTTTCTTGCCTATGCTTATCCTAATTACAAACAATGCACTATGGGAAATTTGAGCAGTTTGTGAGGAAAAAATTAATAATTCAAAAACGAAGCAAAATATTTAAGTTCTGTTTTTTGCATTCAGCTTAAATAACCATTAGGTATTAGACTTAGAATAAAGGTGGGCGTGGCACTGTTCATTTTGTTTAAAAAATCAACTTATTTTTATTAAATTTTTATAACAATATTTAATTTGTATTTATTTGACAAAAAAGGGCGAAGCACGCCTTTCCGACGAAAAACAACTTTAAAACAAAAAACAAGGAAAAAATATCAACTTCGGTGAAACCGAAGCTTAAATACCCGTCACACGAGGATAAGTCTAACTCTTCTTGAATGAATATGAGCGCTTGGTTTGAAAAGGGGTTATGTGCTATAATGAGCCTACTTTAATCATCTGTCCTATTGTCATCTTATGTTGCTACAATGAGTATTTGGAAGGGTTAAATGTTATAGTGATCCCACCTAGACCTTGGGTCATTTTCTAAACATGGGCTAATATTACGAGGCCTATGCCCAAAAATGGCACTTTGGGTTTATTACTTTAACTGCCTAGTACTGAAAACAGCTTAAGTTTTGAATTTCAACTCAATATCTTTAAAACTGAGCATATGAAACGTATAACTACAGACAGACAGACGGACAATTCTCAATAGGAAAATTTGAGGTTACATCCTAAAAATGTAAATTTTACGCAAAGTGGTTAAAAGTGGGTTTTTTAAATAGAATCATTCGAACGAGAATTAATTACTCTACAACACACAAGATTTTTCATGAATGGACTCCTCTGGACTCATTTTGTATGCCTTTTTGAAAAGTGACACTCAATAAAAAATTTTTGTTTGTTAGACTACTTACACTTTTTCATTATTAAAGGGAAGAGAACGATTAATTTCTACATTTGACACTCATAAACACATAATATAATACATTTTAAAATTTTTGTAATTTTGATGTAATATTTCACTTTTTGGCACATTCAAATTAAGAACAAAACTTTTAAATTTAAAAGCAAGTTCTTTGCAATTGCAACAGCTTTGTTTTCTGGTACGCAACATTGAAGAACAATCTTTTGTTAATGCGTTGCACTCGAAAATATTTTAAATTGGCGACTTTCAAAAAATGGGTTTTGGTCTCACAAACTGCTAAAATTTCCTATAGTGGCAATGTTGCGGGAATGAAGATCAAATTAAACGAAGTGAACAATCAAAGTGAACAAATGACGAAAAATAACAAAACGAAAACAAATTAAATACATTAAATCTGTGGTAAAAAGGAAAAACTGCTTAAGTCTGATTTTACCGTTTTGCAGGAGAGCACTTTCTAAGTTTAAAATAATTCAAAATTGTATGCAAAAGTGAGATTAAGCAAAAATTAATTTAATCGTCAAAAATAATTCAAATTTTGCATGAAGGTACTTTTTGTTATGGAAATCAGCGTAGTATACTTATCTCAATTTTTGCTTAAATGTTTGACGCGCAACTTCGTTTGACTTAAATTATGAATTTACTTATAACTAACTAAATTTAAATTTATTAATAATTAATATAAATTTAAAAACTAAAAATAATATTATAAAATAATAACAATTAAATATAATAATTCAATATAATAATAATAATAACAAGAAAGAACGCTGAAGTCGAGTATGCTCGACTACAAGATACCATATACCCCATCTTTATGAACCTTAAGATCGGTTCTGTTTTGCTACCATACCTTATTAAATTGAATTTTCATATAAAAACTTTAAAAATCGGGTTTATCTTTGTATGGGGGCTATACCTAAAATTTTGTTGGACCTACCCATATTAGTCTATTTCTATTACTAAATTAAGACTTCGTAGAATAAGAAACCATGACGTTTTTGTGCAAAAACTCAACATTTTGAGGTACATTTGTATGGGGGCTATACCTAAAATTTGGTTGGTCAAACCCATATCGGGATATTTTATTGGGACTATCATAGACATAATTTATATGTCTATGTCTGCAAGAACCCAAAATTTTGGGTAAATTTGTATGGGGGCTATACCTTAAATTTTTTTAATCCTACCCATATTCGAATATCATATCATAATTTATACTAAATTTTAACTTCGTAGAATAAAAAACAATAAAGTTTTCTGACAAAACCAAAAATTTTGGGGCTCATTTGTATGGGAGGTACCCCTTAAAATGGGTCTAGAGAAAAACCGTTTGCAAGTGAACACTTGACGGCTTGGGAGAGCCTAAGTTTCAAATATGGTGTCCCTATCTCTTACAATCTCTCTCATACGGCAGACAGCAGGACGGACGGACAGACGGACAGACAGACAAAGCTTGTTCGACTCCCCTTCCAATTGTGAGGGCGAGACTTTTTTATTGAAGCATGCATCAGCAAAAATGGAATCAAATCGATTCGTTGCATTATTGTAACATTAACGATGAATACACCTTGTGAAGCGAATGAACAGGAATTCACTAATGCCTTGAATGTTCCTGTTTTGGCGAATGCAACTCTGTGTTCACAATGGGATTGATACTGGTGTGGTTTCCGGTTTTATTTATCTTGCTGCCGTAGCCAAAGTGTACGTACACGAATTTATAACACAGCGAAATATTTGCAATCATATTGTTTTAATCAAGGATAATTTTATGAAAGTGCTAATTGTTCAGTAACTTGTTGAGTGCGTAAATTAAATACATTCTTTGCGACAAAAATTTACATTTTTCGCAACAAAATGACATGATGCCAGGTAATGACGCATTTAATGATATATTTCGTAATGGAATTATAATTACTGAATTTGTACACAGCTCCTTTTTATGTTGCACATTTGTATAAATAATTACGTCGTTGGATGTACCAGATTTGGTCGCAACATTATTATACATGCATTAACATCGGACTTGCACGGACGAGCACCAGGCGCTTCGTGGCCTTGATAAACGTTGTTGTCTCGATGTTGCGATCGTGATGACGTCACAGATAATACAATGATTTGTATTGAACGGTGCGCTGCTGTGTTCCATTGAAAATTAATTATTGCGTCATAACCAGACAAAGAAAGAAATAACAAATAAGGACGTTTGATTTGAATCGCGATTAATATTGTATTAAGATTCTTTAAATAATTTAGTTTCATACATTTTTCAATGAGATTTCACTTTTTATTTGATTCTTTTTAATTATTGTAAAAGTACAAAAAAAATGGATTGTGTTGTGTTTAAGTAAAGCTAGATTTGATGTTGAGTTCGCGTATAAGTGTCAATAGCCTGCATACATGCACAATTAATATAATAATTATCCAAAATAGCAACAACCACATCGGCGTCACCGGGCCTGTTGACTTCGAGGGATTGTAATGATAGTAAGTACGGCATAGCCGATTGTTGATTGTCTGTATGCATTCTTAATACATAAAATATATACTCAATAATCATAAAATTGAAACATTCAACAAACAAAAATAATCATAAGGATAATAATACGTAATCCCAAGAAGGATTTTATTTGTTAATATTTAAGTTTAAAAAAAAAAAAATGAAATTTGATTTGTTTTGATATTGTAAAGTGAATTACGCATTTAATTTTAATTATTTTGATTTCTTTTAAAATTTGTTATGTTTATAATTTTGGTATATTTCGAGGATGTCATGTAACGAATTCCGATATTTAACTTTGAAGATGTTTAAATGAATTAATATGTATTGAAAATAAATAAGGCGTTGTAATTTATCATGCTGTAGTTAATAATAATTGGGTAAAAGCAAAACATTTCAAGCTTTTACATGGTAGGGCGGGTATAGACGGGTTGGCAAGTAACATCTAAGCCATCGCAAAACATGTCGAGTTCGCTTTCTTTTCAGCGTTGATCAAGTCAATTGGCAGGTATTTCCTGGGTCATTGATATATTTATTATTTTCTCTGCCTAAATTAATTATGTGTAGCACGACAAAACGTTTTAGAGAGCAAAGGACCCACCCCATTTTCCCTGAGCACGGCTGGAATCCAGTAGGCAGAGTACGCTCTCAGAACATCTTTTGTACGTCGACCGTTTGTTACATATATTTATTGGCGCCCAACGTGGGGCAGGCTGAATTGGTGTCATCTGTTATATATTGATATTTGGCACACCAATAAGTTTTATACCAACATCTTAAACTTTAAATGCCCTATGCTTATCCTTACCCTTTCCTGATTCCTTCACCTAAATCATTTCCACCTTAGCCAAGCCATCCATATAATTTGATTTTGTAAGCAGTATTTGTTCATGTTTTGTTTAGCTCGGAATTGCCGATGTTCTGGAATTATTTTGGTATCGGACCAGTGGGCAAAATGTGAAATTTTTTATGTTCTTTGAATTTCTATTTCTTGAATGTAGAATAAAGTTTGGTAGTTTTTTTTTGTTTGTTGCTGTGGAATGACGGAGTGAATTTAATTTTATTTCGTACCTGGTAATATCGAAGACTTATGCTCAGCTTAGTAAGTTGATTGGATGGGATTGAGATTTTTCTTGTTGGATTATTTCGACAGGTTACTCTCTTGTTCAAGTCAACATTCATATAAAATATTTTTTTATTAGTTTCAGTTATTTCGACAAAATTTATAAATACTACATGCTGTTAAATTGCATGTAAGACCTTAATAATTAACGTATACTCAAAGAAAAAAAAAAAAAAAAAAAATCCTTTTATAAGTACATATATTGGAACATAGATATTTTAATTTTTGATTGACTTTTACAAACTATAATCTTTACATTATGGCTGTGAGGCATAGTGACGAGAATATTTCGTTAATAATGGAAGACAATAATATTTGCACAATATGCAGCGACACATTCAATCGATAAACAATATCGTAGAAACGGGTTGCAAACATAAATTTCATCGATCATGTATTCAGACCTGGTTAGCTGAAAATAATTCATGTCCAATATGCAGGCAAACTGTATTGCTATCCCATGTTGAACAAACTGAAAATGTTATGGTACCATTACCATCTTTAAATGACAACATAACACGGCAATATCAAAATCGATCGCAAACAGGCGCTATTCCACGTAGACCTGTAACCAGATCACAATCACAGATAAATAACATTGCTAATCGAAATAACAATAGAGCTCGTCGAAACCAAACACATCCTACATCAAATGTGGAACCAGTATTGTCAAATAATGTAAACGAAGACCATGTACAACAGTTAATTTCAAGCAATTTAGAGAACTTTCGCACAGAGATTACATCAGCAATTACTGGTGAAGTTAATAATCTTTTTCAAAACTTGAACATTTCGTCCAGTCAACGTGGCAATAGACATGAACCTCATCCGGAATGGTTGAGACAACCATACTATCATACTCCATCTCAATTAAGTGGAACTACGCAACAAATGTCTCACATAGAAAGTCCAGACAGGATTTCTAATATTATTTCGAACTGGCACTTGAAGTACTCGGGATCTCCGAATGACATTCCGATTGAAGATTTCATTTATCGACTTCATTCTCTGACAGTTCAATGCATGAATGGAAATTTTATGTTGTTATGTCAATTCGCACGTATGCTTTTTGATGGACAGGCATTAGCTTGGTATTGGCGTTTTCATCGCCAGAATGAGTCATTTGATTGGCATGACTTGTGTATTAATTTACGACGAAAATACAAGGATCATATTTCCGATTACGATATTAAAGAATCGATCAGACGCCGAAGGCAAAAGTTCAACGAAAGTTTTGATGAATTTTTGGACATTGTTTATGCAATGTCGGATAAACTAAGAACTGCATTGAATGAGAACGAGCTTGTTGAAATTGTGCTAAGAAACTTAAAACCAGATTTACGATTGGAATTGCTTCACTTGAATATTACCGATATTGCAATGTTGCGTAAGGAATGCCATAAGCACGAACAATTTTTCAATTCTAATGCTGGTGTACACATTCGTTCTTTTCCCAATCGAAGAGCTGTTGCGGAGATAATCCAAGACATTGAACCAAATAATATACAGGAGACTGATTCGGAAGAAGTTTCGGATGTTAATGCAATACGATCAGGTACTCACAGTTTTAAATGTTGGAATTGCGATAACCCTGGACATTCGTATCATGATTGCCTTCAACCCCCAGAATCTTTTGTTACGGTTGCGGCAACCCAAACGTTTATAAGCCGAATTGTCCTAAGTGTAGTCCGAAATCGGAAAACCCGAAGAAGGATATCCGACGAATTCCAAATGGGTGTCCGAACAACCAGCCTCGGTAAAAGAAAATATCATTCGCATTCTACAAAAACCAGACGATACTTCTACACCTGATTTTTCATTATTTTTCCCAACTGTTCCTTATCATAAGCGTCTTGAGACATATAATCAAAGGCGTTGTGAAAATTTTAATAATGACAGTATTTTGTTCAAAACTCGTTCTGCAAGACGGATGGGTGAGTTTTGGTCCAAGAAACGAGAATTGAACAATTATCATTTATCGGCCATTGCGAATAGAGTCGATGATATACGTCCTTTTACAAATCTCAGTATTTTTGACACTAATTATCTTGCGTTATTGGATAGTGGCGCTAACAAGAGTGTGATAGGTGGAACCTTGGCTTCTCGTATCCTTGACACACAAATACCTTACAATAAGATCAATGGAAATGTCAAAACAGCTGATGGTCAAAAACAAAATATAAAAGGCACGATTTCGATAAATCTAAACTACAACTCAATTCAAAAGACTTTCGAATTTCTTATAGTTCCTTCCATAAAGCAAGATGTCATATGTGGCATTGATTTTTGGTTGAGCTTTGGAATAAAAATATCGCATGCAATCGAAGTTAATGAAATTCAGACTAATATAGCTGATTCGGATAAATTTCTTCTTGAGTCAACGCAGAATAATCAGTTGCAACAAATAATTGAATTTTTCCCGTCGTTTGAAAGGGATGGTCTCGGTAAGACATCACTTTTGATGCACTCAATAGATACTGGCAGTGCGAAACCTATAAAGCAGCGACACTACCCTCTGTCACCTGCAATGGAAAAATTGTTATGTAAGGAAATTGACCGAATGATTGAAATGAGAGTTATTGAGGAGGCTCCTTCATCATCGTGGTCATCACCTGCGGTTCTAATCATTAAACCAGGCAAAGTACGGTTTTGCCTCGACTCACGTAAGTTGAATGAAGTTACGGTTAAGGATGCATATCCGATACCGAATATTGAAGGAATACTTAGTCGTCTGCCACCAGTGCGCTGCATTTCGAAGATAGATTTAAAAGACGCGTTTTGGCAAATCTGTTTGGATCCACAGTCTCCAGAAAAGACCGCCTTTACCGTTCCGAACCGACCGCTTTATCAATTTACAAGAATGCCGTTCGGTTTGTGCAACGCACCACAGACAATGTGTAGATTAATGGACTTGGTGATACCGTATAATTTAAAAACGCATGTATTTGTATACTTGGACGACCTTCTAGTGATGTCGTCTAGCTTTGAAGAACATCTTTCGCACCTAAGTGAAGTTGCATTGAATTTGCGGAAAGCGGGGCTTACAATTAATATAAAGAAGAGTCAGTTTTGCTTAAATAAAGTTGCTTACTTGGGTTATATAGTGGGCAATGGCACGCTGCAGGTGGATATCGACAAGGTTAATGCAATTTCTGAGTTCCCTGTTCCTAAGACAAGACGCCAACTAAAACGATTTTTGGGTATGGTGGGTTGGTACCAACGACTACTCTACAATAACTTTCGCGTTGACAGAATTGCTGAAGAGCAAATCATTTTTATGGAATGATGGAGCACAGGCTGCTTTCGATTGTGTTAAGGAGAGGCTTTGTTCAGCACCGTTTTTGATGAATCCTAACTATGAGAAACCATTTGTTTTACAATGCGATGCCCGTCAATATGGTGTTGGAGCTCTGCTGGCTCAATGTGACGATAACGGACAGGAAAGACCAATTGCATATATGTCCAAAAAGTTGAATAAAGCGCAGCGGAATTTTTCTGTCACGGAACAGGAATGCCTAGCTGTGGTACTCGCAATAAAAAAATTCCGTATGTATTTGGAAGGACAGGATTTTAAGGTGGTTACAGATCACGCCAGCCTTCGATGGCTGATGCGCCAAACGGACTTGAGTGGCCGTCTAGCAAGATGGTCAATTAAATTGCAAGGATTTCATTTCCAGATCGAGCACCGGAAAGGAAGCGAAAATGTTGTAGCCGACGCTCTTTCGCGAGCTTTTGAGGAGGAAAATGAAATAGCTGAAGTAAATTTGGAAATATTGCCTGAAATTGATCTCAATTCTAATGCATTCGATTCGGAGAAATATTCGACACTGAAGGAAAAATTTGTTCAAGCAAATTTACCGGACTTTTGCATTATTGACAATTATTTATACCATCGCACAGATTTTGCATCGGGTGACGAAATACACGACAACAATATTTGGAAGTTGTATGTACCGGAAGAATTACGTGAAGGTGTCATAAAATCTGCTCATGATCAGCTAAAGTCAGCACACTGTGGAATTGCAAAGTGTCTTGAAAGGATCCGTCGCAAATTCTACTGGCCAAAAATGGTGGTGCAGATAAGGGAACGTCAAAGGTACCTACACGTTCTTTGAAACCGCCAATGGGAAAGCAAGTCCAAAGCGAGAGACCGTTTCAGAGATTGTATATTGATCTCATAGGTCCATTTCCCAGAACAAAAGAAGGTAATATGGGTATATTCATTGTGATGGATCACTTTTCGAAGTTCACATTCTTAAAACCGCTAAAAAATTTACATCAAGATTGATCATTGAGTTTTTTGAAGGAAACAATCTTCGATTGTTTTGGCGTCCCGGAAGTTATATTTAGTGACAATGGTTCCCAATTTAAAAGTCGCGAGTTTTCAAAGTTTTTGCATGGATTTGGAGTACAGCACATGTTAACTGCAGTGTATTCACCACAATCCAACGCCTCCGAACGTGTTAATCGCTCGATTAACAAAGCTCTGAGATCCTACGTTCGTGGAGACCAACGAGAATGGGATGTTTTTCTGGGAAGCATTAATTGTTCATTGCGAAATTCAGTTCATCAGTCCATAGGAATATCTCCGTATTTCCTCGTATTTGGACAGCACATGATTGTGCATGGCAAGGATTACAAACTTCTTCGAAATCTAAATCTTTTATCAGAGGGATCTGCAAGATTGAATAGAGAAGACGAAATTGCAAAGATTCGAGCGGATATAAAGAGGCACAACGATAAGGCATATTTTAAAAATCAACACACATATGACCTTCGAACTCGAAAACGAACATTCGAGGTGGGTGACGAGGTAATAAAGAGAAATTTTACTCTTAGCAACTTTTCATCGAATTATAATGCTAAACTAGCACCTGTCGGAATTAAGGCTCGAGTCAAAGCAAAGCACGGAAATTCGTTGTATTTGCTTGAGAATTCAGAAGGCAAAGAGATAGGAACTTACCATGCAAAGGACATATGGTGAATTTTGGACATCTCTTCTTTTTCAGTTTCAATGTCTGTTGCCGGGTAACGTCCATTTTAACTGCTTTGTGAGGGCGAGACTTTTTTATTGAAGCATGCATCAGCAAAAATGGAATCAAATCGATTCGTTGCATTATTGTAACATTAACGATGAATACACCTTGTGAAGCGAATGAACAGGAATTCACAAATGCCTTGAATGTTCCTGTTTTGGCGAATGCAACTCTGTGTTCACAATGGGATTGATACTGGTGTGGTTTCCGGTTTTATTTATCTTGCTGCCGTAGCCAAAGTGTACGTACACGAATTTATAACACAGCGAAATATTTGCAATCATATTGTTTTAATCAAGGATAATTTTATGAAAGTGCTAATTGTTCAGTAACTTGTTGAGTGCGTAAATTAAATACATTCTTTGCGACAAAAATTTACATTTTTCGCAACAAAATGACATGGTGCCAGGTAATGACGCATTTAATGATATATTTCGTAATGGAATTATAATTACTGAATTTGTACACAGCTCCTTTTTATGTTGCACATTTGTATAAATAATTACGTCGTTGGATGTACCAGATTTGGTCGCAACATTATTATACATATTTTATTTGGGAAAACGAAGCCATCAGAAATTGTGCATTAACATCGGACTTGCACGGACGAGCACCAGGCGCTTCGTGGCCTTGATAAACGTTGTTGTCTCGATGTTGCGATCGTGATGACGTCACAGATAATACAATGATTTGTATTGAACGGTGCGCTGCTGTGTTCCATTGAAAATTAATTATTGCGTCATAACCAGACAAAGAAAGAAATAACAAATAAGGACGTTTGATTTGAATCGCGATTAATATTGTATTAAGATTCTTTAAATAATTTAGTTTCATACATTTTTCAATGAGATTTCATTATTAGTTTAACTTTTATTTGATTCTTTTTAATTATTGTAAAAGTACAAAAAAATGGATTGTGTTGTGTTTAAGTAAAGCTAGATTTGATGTTGAGTTCGCGTATAAGTGTCAATAGCCTGCATACATGCACAATTAATATAATAATTATCCAAAATAGCAACAACCACATCGGCGTCACCGGGCCTGTTGACTTCGAGGGATTGTAATGATAGTAAGTACGGCATAGCCGATTGTTGATTGTCTGTATGCATTCTTAATACATAAAATATATACTCAATAATCATAAAATTGAAACATTCAACAAACAAAAATAATCATAAGGATAATAATACGTAATCCCAAGAAGGATTTTATTTGTTAATATTTAAGTTTAAAAAAAAAATGGAATTTGATTTGTTTTGATATTGTAAAGTGAATTACGCATTTAATTTTAATTATTTTGATTTCTTTTAAAATTTGTTATGTTTATAATTTTGGTATATTTCGAGGATGTCATGTAACGAATTCCGATATTTAACTTTGAAGATGTTTAAATGAATTAATATGTATTGAAAATAAATAAGGCGTTGTAATTTAACATGCTGTAGTTAATAATAATTGGGTAAAAGCAAAACATTTCAAGCTTTTACATGGTAGGGCGGGTATAGACGGGTTGACAAGTAACATCTTTGCCTAAATTAATTATGTGTAGCACGACAAAACGTTTTAGAGAGCAAAGGACCCACCCCATTTTCCCTGAGAACGGCTGGAATCCAGTAGGCAGAGTACGCTCTCAGATCGAACATCTTTTGTACGTCGACCGTTTGTTACACAATGCTGATCAAGAATATATATACTTTATAGGGTCTATCTTGCCTCCTTCTGTCTGTTACATACATTCGCACAAACTTTATGTACCCTTTTACCCTTTGGGTACAGGGTGTAATAATTCACTACAATGATTAATGATTTACCTTAACAGCTACACTTATTTGATCGGACCCTGTCACCTGTTTCCATTATTTTGACCATCGTTGTCGTCAATTATTAAAACTTTTGAAGTCCCACATTTTTGGTGAATATGAGGTTGTCGATTTATATTGGAGAATAGAATTCACACATAGGAGGTCCTCACATTGCCATGGCATGTACAGGCTCAAAAATGCTCCAAAATTTGAAAGCTTTCCTGGGATTCAACACATTGAGCCAATTACTAATTTTGTCTATTACAACCTATGGTGATAGCATAGAATCACTGGATGTAGAAGACAAAACACCTGTAGATTCAATAGGCCATATCCACCCATGGCCCAAACCGAAATACCTTTCCCTCTTGAGGAGGACGCAGATATAGAGGTTCAAACGAAACAAATTAAAGAGGTCTTAGATCAGCAAAATTTATCTTCTAATGAAATAACTCATATTTACGAGGTGCGTATATTCGAATTTCGATTTTTTTGTGGCGTTATGTTGGTACTCATGGCTCTCACTTATGCCGACAAGCTCGGCCATTTTGAATGTTCACTTAATTGTTGACAGCTGCTTTGCTTGCAGGTGTTTTGGATCGTCTTCGATTTTTACTTATTAAAAAAAATGGATAAAAGAACCTGTATCAAATTTTTTTTTTCTGAATGGAATAAATGGAATAAAAATGTTGAAGAAGGCTTATGGGGACCGAGCTCTACCAAAATCAACAACATTTGAGTGGTATAAATTGTTGGAAGAAGGTTGCGAACGTGTTGAAGACGAAGAGCTCCCTGATCAACCATCGACCTCAACGGACGATGCTCACATCCAAAAAGTAAAAGAATCAGTGCTTGCACACCGTCGATTAACTATGAGAGACATTGCTGATGAAATTGGCGTATCGAAAGGATCAATTAATACAATTTTGAAGGATGTTTTGGACCTCAAACGTGTCATTTCTCGGTTGGTACCAAAAATGATGATTTTTTTTTTTAAACTGTACTGATTTTTCGTGACTTTTTGCAAAAATCCAACCAATATCGTTCCGCAACCACCGTATTCGCTTGATTTGGCATCGTGTGACTTCTGGCTATTCCCAAAACTCAAGAGACCACTCCGGGGAACGCGTTTCGAGTCGATTGAGGAGATACAAGCTAAATCGAAGAAGGCGCTGATGGAGAAAGGGAGGGGATTACTTTAAAGGGGGAAAAAATAGACATTCATGAATAAATTAATAATTTAAAAAAAAAAAACACAAGATATGCGATACTTTTTGAACACACCTTGTATACTTTTGATAATTTCTTAGAAAAATTATCAATAAATTATATTGTCATTCGATCAAGTTTAGAAAAGCCTCAAATCGTTTTATGAAGAAAGTTTTCTGACAGAATGCTTCACGCATAAAATTCGGACATTCTTCGCCTGCACAAAGCAAATATGGACATTCAATTCATATAAGATGCATATACCTAGTGTAGTTATATTATTAACTACATTAAAAAGTCTAATAGAGGCGTATCGAAGTTGCTTCAGCAAGCCATGCAGGAAATAAATGAAGGCATATTTTTTTGTCAAAAGAAAATTGAAGCGCATTGGCAATATATTTGTCAATGGAACAAAGATTTCTGCACAGGAAGCAGCATATAACATTTTAGGTTTGCATCTCTCCGAAGCTAGCGATGGTGAAATATTTGTAAATGCTTCGCATCGTAACCAAAGGGTTAAAATGCTAAAGTCCAAGCGGAACTTGAAATACTTCCGTCTAATTCTACAAAAATATATGTTCTTACTTGTTGGATCACTATATCTAAAGTCATGATGCACTTGAAAATGAATGCCTAGCATTGTTTGCAGCTTATTTTAAATTTATAAACGATGGTCGCTCGTAGATTATGATGAGTTAGATCAAGAAGATGATGCACCTAAATCTAGAAAATATAAACTGAAAGATAAGTCAGATTATTTTTTCGGGAAATGAAAAAGCTTTTTCTTTCATGGCGAAATGAGCAGGGTCAACTTATCAGTAACGATAATGAGCATTCCTGTTCTATGAATAAAAATGTTATTGAGCACAATAGGCGAAAGTTCGACCAGTTTGGGTACGCGAATTGGGGCATGTACTTCAGGGTTTGCAAGTTGAGAAAAATTTGGACGATCAAGTTGAAGTTTTACCCATTCCGTTCCTTGATGAAGAATTTAGAGTTCTTGCTGTGCCGGAAGTTGACGGAAACATTAATATTCTAGATCCTAACTTAGTTGAAGGAAATTCCGTAGAGGAAATTCGGTTGATTAAATTATATATATATATATATATATAACGGGTGATTTTTTTGAGGTTAGGATTTTCATGCATTAGTATTTGACAGATCACGCGGGATTCAGACAAGGTGTCAAAGAGAAAGATGCTCAGTATACTTTGACATTTCATCATGAATAGACTTACTAACGAGCAACGCTTGCAAATCATTGAATTTTATTACCAAAATCAGTGTTCGGTTCGAAATTTTTTATCGACAAATTTTGTTCAGCGATGAGGCTCATTTCTGGTTGAATGGCTTCGTAAATAAGCAAAATTGCCGCATTTGGAGTGAAGAGCAACCAGAAGCCGTTCAAGAACTGCCCATGCATCCCGAAAAATGCACTGTTTGGTGTGGTTTGTACGCTGGTGGAATCATTGGACCGTATTTTTTCAAAGATGCTGTTGGACGCAACGTTACGGTGAATGGCGATCGCTATCGTTCGATGCTAACAAACTTTTTGTTGCCAAAAATGGAAGAACTGAACTTGGTTGACATGTGGTTTCAACAAGATGGCGCTACATGCCACACAGCTCACGATTCTATGGCCATTTTGAGGGAAAACTTCAGAGAACAATTCATCTCAAGAAATGGACCGGTATGTTGGCCACCAAGATCATGCGATTTGACGCCTTTAGACTATTTTTTGTGGGGCTACGTCAAGTCTAAAGTCTACAGAAATAAGCCAGCAACTATTCCAGCTTTGGAAGACAACATTTCCGAAGAAATTCGGGCTATTCCGGCCGAAATGCTCGAAAAAGTTGCCCAAAATTGGACTTTCCGAATGGACCACCTAAGACGCAGCCGCGGTCAACATTTAAATGAAATTATCTTCAAAAAGTAAATGTCATGGACCAATCTAACGTTTCAAATAAAGAACCGATGAGATTTTGCAAATTTTATGCGTTTTTTTTTTTTTAAAGTTCTCAAGCTCTTAAAAAATCACCCTTTATATATATATATATATAAGGTGGTCAAAAATCTCCCTTCCGCCTTTTTGTCTTTTGAATTTCGCGGCTATGTACAAAGCGCTACAGAGCTCGTATCGGGCAATACTATACATTTGTGCATTGTGTTAGTGTTTCATTTCAGGTAGCAACCAGCAGACAGTGCCGTTTGTTGGAGTATCTGGAGCATTGAGTGTTCTGAGTTTGGAGTTTTTTGGAGTTTTGCCGCCGGCAAATAAACAAGTTGCAATTATTCAACAGTGGCCACTCTCATTTTTATGAAAAAGGGCAATTTGTTTCCTAAGTTCTTCTTCGTCTTCTGTATCTTCTGCTCAATATGAACAATTTACAAGTTTTATATGAGGGTCTTCAGAGTATTCTATTTCTAAAATTGTCTGTACTTTATAATATTCTCTTTCGGATATTGCTGAATAGATGGCAACTCGACCTTTCAGTATTTACCTCAAAAATGTCTATTAGAATGCTTTCCTCTAACACAATATTTGTGTCAATTAGGTCAATTTCTTCATTTTTAATCCTACTTAGAAAATCTGCAACATTATTATTTTTTCCTTTTATGTATTCTAAAGAGAAATTGTATTCTCCTAAATTAATCAACCATCTTTGGAGTCTTAGGCTTATATCTTTCCCGTTATATTTCATCATCAACCATTTAAGCGGCTGATGGTCGCTTTCAAGATCAAACTCTCTACCATAAACATATGGCCTAAAGTATTTAACAGCCCATACAATAGCGAGCAACTCATTTTTAACAGTGGCATAATTTATTTCGTGCTTGTTAAGTGTCCTTGATGTGTATGCAAGTGGGTGCCCATCTTGCACTAGAAAAGCTCCAATTGCAAAATTGTAGCATCTGTTATGATTTTAAATCTTTTGCTAAAATTGGGATACCGCAATATTGGTGAATTTGTAATCAAATCCTTCAACTTTTCGAATGCTACAATAAAACTTGGATCGTTTTCATTCACAGATCGATCTTTTTTAAATACTTTGTTATAGGATATGGTTCCTTGGAATAATCTTTTATAAATTTTCGATAAAACCCTGTCATTCCAAGAAAGGAATTTATTTGTTTTGTGTTTATTGGTATTTTTAAATTTTTTTTTAATATTAATCTTATTAGGATCTGGTTTTATACCTTGGATCGTGAGAATATGGTCCAAAAATTGAGTCTCTTTCTTAAGAAAGTCACATTTATCGATCTGTATCTTAAGTTTAGCTTTTTGCAGCCCTTCAAATATAGATTTTAAGTTAATCATGTGTTCGTCTAATGAAGGACTGAACACCAAAATATCATCCATGTAAACGACACATATTTTATTTATATGATCCTTTAGAACTTTGTTTATCAATCTTTGAAAAGTTGATGGTGCATTTTTAAATCAAACGGTATACGAATAAATTCGAAATGCCCTTGTGGTGTTGAGAATGCTGTTTTTGGTCCATCTTCTTTTCTCAATAGAACTTGGTGAAATCCTTTATCAAGATCGAGGGTGCTAAAGTATTGAGCTCTTCCTAATTTATCCAATAAGCCATTTCAATTTGGTATTGGATATATGTCATCGACTGTAAACTCGTTAAATTTGCGATAATCAATGACCACCCTGTATTTTTTTGTGCCAGAGTTATCGAGTTTTTTCTCAACAACCCATAGTGGACTATTTTAGAGGAATTGCTTTCTCTAATAATGTTTTGTTTTAACATCTCCCTGATTTGTTTTTCTATTTCCTCCCCGTAAATTTAAGGATATCTGTATATTTCAGAATAAAGAGGTTTGTCTGTCGTTGTAACTAGTTCATGATGGATTTCATTTGTGGCTGACAAAACATCGCCATCTTTGAAAAAAAATCACTAAAATCTTTTAGAAGTAATGATATTTTTATTAAATTCTTCATTATTAAGATGGTTAAAATTAAACTTTTTTCGATACTAGTATCTTGTAATGGTTCGAAAGTACTAATATTTTCTACAAATCTTGGGTAGTTGAATTCTTCGAAATAAAACTGTTTCCCTAATAATTCGACAAATCATAATTCATTATTAATTTTTGCTTTCAATGGAATTAAAAAATTTTGACCAATTATGACAGAAAAATTGTCATTTGAAAAATCTATTATCTTCCATTCAAGTGTGCCATTTGAATAAAATTCTTTTGAAAAAGGGGTTGTCACTACCATCATAAAAACATGGTTTGGCCAAAGGGACTTTAATATATTTCTCTTTAAGAACACCTGGTTTTAAAATACTAGTTGTAGATCCTGTATCTATGAGGCATTTAACCTCTTGTTTACCTATGGTAATTTTTATTATGCGTAACGTTGATCTTGAGGCGATATTAAAAAATTTACTTCCTCATTGATAGCTAAATCTGCTTCCTGTAATGTATCTACCTCCATATTATCTGGTTGATTTGTCAATCTAGTATTTTGTGTATCTACGCTCATGTGAGAGTTGCGGGTCTGTGCTGAATTTGGTGTATTATATCTACTACTTCTTTGGTAGTTTTGATTATAATTGCTTTGATTGCGATTGTTGGGTTGGTTTTGAACATAATTATTTCTATTGTTAGTTTGTTATTATTTTGATTTTGATTAGAATTACTGGAGACATTTTGAACATATAAATTGTTTTTGGTTTGATAATTCTTGTCTTTTCTAAATCTTATACTAATTGCTCTTGGGTCATCTAAAGCATTAATTCTTGAAAATTTTGTTAATATATCGTTTATAGAACCTTCAATGTTTATATGAGCTCTTAAAGTTAAATCTATTTTTTCCATTAAAATATTAACTAGATTTATAATTTATGGTTACATTTTAATATTTATTTGGGATAATCTATTATCTATTGCATTTTGGTGATTACTTCTTTTCTTATTCTTAAATTGTGAGTTTATAATTTATGGTTACATTTTATGATAGTGTTGACACTTCAGTTTTATCACCACATGGTTGTCGGACTCTTGCCGCCTCTCTGCGACGCTATGCACCTGCAGTGCCTTGATCTATCACCAGATTAACCATCCGCGACAGACAATATTACCCTTAGCAGGCATGACTATTGCTGTTTGGATCTAGCCCCCATGTGTGAGGTTCCCTGCGCCCAAAGTGTCAGAGATAACCTGATGATCAACGTCTTTTTCACCGTGACCATCTTCTTCAATAAAATCTGAGACAATGTTCTTATTTGGCATTTCTCGCAAACTTTCATGCGCATACTTATATATTCTATTACTTGTTAATGATTTTAACTTTGTCTGATGTCGTTCTTCGCACCTAAGCAAGACATGATCGCCAAACTTATGTTTTACAATTTTTGCCTTATTTTTATCTTTATGACATTTTTCATACATGGCATTTTTGTCTATATATTCTTTGACTTGTGTCCTTATTTTATCAATATCAATGTGTTCTTCACTTTCAATTCAAGGTAACATGCCTAATGGTCTGGCCTCTTTACCTATCAACAGCTCTAGCGGGCTTAACTTGGTCACCCTATTACTAGTACAATTCATAGCTAATTGCACATCTCCTAATGCCTCCTGCCATGATCGCTTGCTTGTCTCAACTACTGCGAACATGTTTTTCATTGTGCTCATCACACGCTCCACCTGCCCATTGGTACGACTTGCGCCCGTGGCTATCAAATGTAATTTTATTTTATTGTTCTGACAAAACTCACGAAATGACTATGAAAGCTTCTGCTCTGGTCTGCACTAATTCGATTTGTTACTCCAAAGAGTGATATGCCTAATTTAACAGCCGTAATGCAGTTTTCGGTATCTAGGCTTAAAGTATGGTATAGATAGACATACTTTGTAAACCCATCTACCTGCACTATGGCATATTCCTTCATATCATTCTTGCCACTTAATTTGTCGCTAATGTCTATGTGAATTGTATGCCATGATGTTTTGATTTTGGGAATTGCGTAACTTTCCATTTGTACTTTACCCGACGAAGATTTGGATACCTTACAGGTCATACAATTTTCTACAAACTTGCGCGTATATTTTGACATGTTTTCAAACCAATATTGCTTGTAAACTTTCTCTTATGTCTTTTGCCAACCGAGATGCATTATAGACTCATGGACATGATTAATAACGGACCATCTAAATTCTCGCGTTATGACAGGTAAACAGCGAGTTTTCACATTTCTTTGAATTTTTCGATACAATAATCCGCGTCTCATCTCATACGTATTCGCTATGTTTTCCTGCATATCACCGCTTTTTAGCTGTACTACAATCTTGACTATGTCTTAATCACGTTGTTGTTCTGCTATTAACCAATTATCTGTAATTTCTGCTAAATCAATACGTGCCTCAACCGTTTTATTTGGACAGCTGGGTTTTGTTGGGATTGGATTTCTGGACAGAAAATCTACATGTGCCATCTGGCCTTCCTTTCGATGCTCTACATAGAAATCAAACGATTGTAAATAAGCCCACCAACGATGCACCCTTGCAGTTATCTCGATTTTTGTTCTACTCGCCTTCAATGAATTGCAATCTGTATATACTACAAATTTTTGGTCATACAGGTAATGGCGGAAATGTTTCACGGCATTGTACACAGTCAGAGTTTCCAACTCATAAAAATGATACTTGGATTCTGCTGCTGTTGTACATTTGCTGTAATACTCTACCACCCTGCATTTCCCGTCAACCCTATGCACTAGCATTGCACCATATCCATCTGCACTTGCGTCTGTGTGCAGTTCAATAGGGCGTTGTGGATCGAATATTATTAATATCGGATCACTGGTCAGCGCTTGTATTATTTTTTTACGTATCAGCTCAAGCTGCTCATTCCAAATGAAAACACTGTTTTTTGAGGTTAATCTATATAGAGGCTTCATTTGTTCAGAAAATCGCGGCACGAACTGCCTAAAGTAAGATGCTAGTCCTATGAATTGTCTTAATTGTGTAACTGAAATGAATGAGTTAGAGCAGACAATGCCTCTATCTTTCTAGGGTTAGGTTTGATTTCACCATTTTTGATTAGAAACCCGAGATATTCAATTTCAGTTTGAAGAAAGTTACATTTTTTTATATTAAAAGAGAATCCCGCCCCTTGATAAAGCTTTCAGATCCATTGCCAGCCTTTCAAAAGCTTCCTCTTTTGATTTGGCTACAATCAACACGTCGTCAATGTAGACTACTGCATATGAGTATGCCAGTTCTCCTAAAGCTCGTACAATTGCTCGCTGGAAAACTGAAGAGGCGTTTTTTCGAGCCCGAAAGGGGGAGGGTAACAAATGCAGTTCTTTCGATCGTTTCAAATTCAATACTAGAAAAATATCTTCAATAGGGACCTATAGAATCATTTGGCCATGTCTATTACTAGCAACAAATATTTTCCGTCATTTGCATGTAATTCCCTATAGTCTATGCATAGCCTGTCACTGCCATTTTTTTCTTTACTAGCAGCATTGGACTAGCGAATGGGAGCAGCTCGGACGAATTACCTTTGCTTCTAACATCTGTTGTATTTTGGTTCTCACTATTTTCTTTTCGCCTTCACTTAGTTTGTATGGACGCCGTTGTACAGTTTTATTATTGTCTAATAAACGAATCTTTAAAGCACCAGTTGTGATACGTTTTTTTGGTATTCCGTCTGTGAAACTATTTGTATATTCATTTAAAATTTCTTTTAGCATATACTTTTCTGATTCTTGGAGGTTTTTATTACCATCAATAGTTTTCATCATAATGTTTGTTGCAGACTCATCATTTAGCACATTTACATTTTTGGTTTTAAACATATTTAAATTATCTGAATCTATTGTAATGCCAAACCCAAGTTGAAGTATTTCGCGCCCAATCATTATATCTTATTTTAAATGATTATCCATTACTACATGGAAAAGTACTTCTAAATTAAATTGTGATATCTGAAGTCTAGACAATATTTGCAAATTACTTTTCACAATATTTTCTCCTATTCTTCTTAGCACTACGGTGTTGTAAAATCTTTAACCAGCTGTCTTATTGCATAATTTTTCCTTAATCAGTGAGCATTCGGCACCAGAATAAAAAAAGAATTGATACAGCTCACTATTTTGATACAATGTTCCTTTGGGCTCCTTTACTGCACACAAATTCACACGCTTCTCGTTGTTGCCATTTGCTGATGCTGCACCCATCTTGCAAGAAGACGCAATGTGCCCAAGATTGCCGCACCTGTAGCACTTCACCTCCGCTCGTCCAGCTGTAGGTTTGCCATAAGATGGATTTGCCTTTGGCTCACGTCTGTCGTTGCTTGTCGCTTGGTTCACCTTTTAGAGTTTGCCACAGTAATGGCATTTAGTTGGACCTTGCATCCTTGGTTTCTTTCTATCTGGGCCACAGTCTGGTCCAGAATGTTCAGTCCGCTTAGCAAATGCGTACGCCTTTAGCTGTTGCTGCATTTCGCTGCGCGTCTTTATTGCTGTGGTATATAGGAGACGCTGCAGCCGTGTATCGATTTGCGATGCGTGTGCCATTACAAATGAAACTGCTATTTCTTCCGTAGTCATCGTACGCCATTTCGTCATCAGGGAGGTCACTAGACGGCTGTTATATACCGACAGGCATTCATTATTATGTTGGCCGTCCATTTAGTATGTTGAACAAGATGGCGGCTGGCGTCTCCACAGCCTCATATCTGTGCATGAATAATTCTTGAAATTGCGGCCAAGTCATCCCGGGAAAGCAAATTTGCGATAGCCACTGGGATGCGGTTCCAGATAGTGGATTTGCACAGTGCCATTACAAGTGCACTTCCTTCGAGTGGACGCTCGGTCAAAATCATGTCCGCCGTCTTGCACCATGCAGCGGCGTCGGCACCGGCGGCTTCTGGATCAAATATAGGCAGCGACACAGAGATTTCACGTCTTGTTGCTGTTGCTGCCGGCATCTCCATTGCTTTCAGCAATTGGATGAATTTTTGGTTTTGCGCTTCCAAGAGCGCCAGTAACACGTCATCACGATGCTCCAGTGGACGTGGCGATCCCACTTCTGATGTCGGAGAAGGATTCATTTTTGATTTATTTTTTATTTTATTTTAATTTTTATTTTATTATGATTTAAAATCCCTAGCACAGCAAGTCTCGATGAGGTTGTTGTTCACTTCACTTTTTTCTCTTTTTTTTTATATTATGCCAGCACGTCTGCCTCCTTAGACTATTCTCGAGTAAGATGACTGGAGAATGTCATCTTATCTCTGTTCGACACTGACAGTTAAACACTTTTTATCCACTCTGATTTCTGAACAACACCCCTGGGCCATGCTCGGCAGAGGCTATCCTTACCTCACACCATGCTTTCAGTTATAACCCTATTTAACCAAAACGAGACGACTATATTTCTTAACTATCTTTATTATTTATATTTTACATTTGACATTTAAAGCTAATAATATTTCTTGAATCTACGACATATATTATATACATATATATATATATATTTTTTTTTATTAAAACAATTTTATCTACGAGCTATCTTTAGACAATAAATAGATTTACAATGACAATTAATTAAATTACATTTCTTGTGCTCTTATAGGCACAACATTAATGCTAATCGCTTATTTTATGAGATGTTTTACATTGCTATGTTACTGTAATTTTAATATTAATTTAGACATATAAATAACTATACTAATTGTCTTTAACTAAGTTCTATGGAGGCCTTAACGGTAGGTCAAGAAAATGGAAACGTTTAAGTCTACGTATTTCTTAGCTGTTATCTAGCAGATTTATAGCAAGAGAGTTGCTATGGTTTTCTAATTTTTTATACCCGTTACACAAAGTGTAAACGGGTATATTCAGTTTGTCCGAAAGTTTGCAACGCATTGAAGGAGACATCGGAGACCCCATAAAGTATATATATTATTGATCAGCTCGATGAGACGAATCGATTTAGCTATGTCCGTCTGTCTGTCCGTCTGTCCGTCTGTCTGTCGTCTGTCTGTCTGTCTGTCTGTTGCGATGGGTGTTACTGGGAAAGTTTTAAAGATATTGACCTGAAATTTTAAACTTAAGTTTTTGTTTTCCTAGGCAGTTTGTATGTCAGAACCAAGGTGCCACGCCCACTTTTAGATATAGCCCCCATACAAACTTACCATTTTTTTTTTCGATTTTTTTGTATGAAAATAGTTATTATTTATGAATGTTTTGACTAAAAATCGGGTAAAACACTTTTAATCCAATATCCATCCATCCAATATCAGAAGAAAGGTGCCACGCTCGTTTTTAGATATAGCACCCATGCAAACTTACCATTTTTTCGATTTATTGTATGAAAATTGTTATTATTTGTAAATGTATTTACTACAAATATGGATAAAAGCACTTTTAATGACATCCAATTTCAAAATAAAGGTGCCACGCCCATTTTTGATATGGCCCCCATACAAACCAAGCGCCCATTTTGCAGATTTTGTATGAAAATAGTTCTTATTTATGGATATATTCAATCCAATCTGTGTAAAATCACTTCTACTGTTATCCTATGAATATGCTTGCGATATGACAAGGATCGAGCCACTATAACATATAGACCCATACAAACTCACCTATTTTTTTAATTTTTCAAGAAAATGATTAAAGTTTCGTGTGGCGGGTATTTGAGCTTCGGTGCTTCCGAAGTTAACGTTCTTGCTTGTTTTTTCTTCTTTTTTTCTTTTTCTTATCCTTTTCTTTTTTCCTTTTTTCAAGATTTGTGAGATTTGTCGGAGGCATATTAGCTGAAACAACTGCAAAAAGCCGTGTTAAATTTCCCATACTTGAGGTGGAAAAAGTAAGAGAATTTAATAATGATGACTCTAACAGTAGAATCATGCCTGGTCAAAAAAGATACTAAGTCTATTTTAGTTGATGGAAAACGAATTGACGTGCAAAAGCGTTTATTGTTATTGGATTTGAAGGAATTGAATAGTTTGTTTAAGGAATTGAATCCAGCGATTAAAATAGGCTTTCTATTTGTGCTGGTGCCAGTGGAACTCACAGTGTTTGTGTATGCACAGTGCATCAAAATTGCAAATTAATGTTTGATGCCATAGATATAGGAAAACTGACTCAAAATTTTCAGATTGTCATCTTAATCAATGCGACAAGTACCCTTCAATGGAAAAGTCCTCTTCAAGCATGTTAAAATTATTAGATGAGAAAAATGTGTGTGAAGTAGAATACAGTTTATGGACAGGTACTGACAGATCAACATTACAAATTGTAAAGTCAAATGTCAATACCTTTATTACCGAATTAGTAAACAAACTGTTGGTGCTCAAACCACACTCACTTATAGCGAAACAACAAACAAGATTCATTGCAGAAAAAAAGGAAAATCTTGGCCCAGTAGAAGTGATGGTAATGTTCGATTTTGCAGAAAACTATAAATTTGCAGCACAGGATGCATCACAAGCATTTCATTTTAACAATGACCAATGTGTTCCCTGAAATTTATTATTATAAACATGATTCGAAACTAATACACAAAAGTTGTGTTTTTTTATCTAATAGTTTGAAACATGATACTGCAGCTGATACTGCAGCACTATTCAATATAAGTTAATTGATGAAATTAAAAAAGATGTTGGTGAAATAAATCGTATTATTTACGTAACTGATGGTGCGAAATAGCATTTTAAGAACCGCTTTCAAGTTTCGAACCTTGTGAATCATGAAAATGATTTTGGAATCCAGGCAGAATGTCATTATTGTGCATCAGCCCACGGAAAAAACTGTTATGACGGCATAGGTGCTGTATTTAAGAGGGAGGCGTATCGAGCCAGTTTAAAAGCAAAACCGAAAGATGCTATTTTAAATCATGAAGCTCTTTTTAAATGGGCTCAAAATCATTTTACTAATATTAAAGACTTCTTTTTACTCAAGTTGAGCACGAAAAAATGAAGCGAAAACATAATAGAAGATTTGAACGCGCTTTGGCTGTTCCAGAAATTATGAAAAATTACTACTTCCAGATATTATCTGCACAACACCTCTTGATTAAAAGGTATTCGAATGCCACTGATGGCATTAAAATAGATATACCAGCAAGATAAGCAGTTTATTGCTTCTCCTTTTATTGTCTTCTCATATTTTGAATTTTATTTGTAAAATTTGTTATTAGCGACCCCTAATTCCCCCGTCTGATAGTTTTTAATGAAATTCATTAGCTTCATTAACTTTGAAAATCAGTTCGCTATATTAGATCCGCCTTTTAAATACAAAGAATTTATTGTCAGATGCGTTATTAGCGACCCCAAAAACACCTCAGTGATAAGTTTCAACGAAATCAAAGCAAATTTTGAAAATCGGTCCGCCATATTGGATCGTCCATTTTTAATTTTTAAAATTTTATTATCAGATTCATTGTCAACGACCCCGAAAGCCCCGAGTAACAAGTTTCAACGAATTCGAATCAAATTTTAAAAGTCGTCCGCCATATTGAATCGGCCATTTTGAATTTTCAACATAATTTTACAGCTACATAGAAAAATGTTTACGACTGTATGATTTTGCATGAAAACTAATTTTTGAAAACATTTTTTCTCGTTCGTTGTATGCTCGTTTCTCTTGTCAGCGCCATTTTCATACCGGCATTTTGAAATTTTCTAAATGGCCAAGCGGCAAAATAAACTTGACATATTAAGCTATATATACATATATATATATATGTGTAGTAAACAATGCATAATAATAAGTACACTAGCACAACTTCGTTTTATATGTATTAATATATTTTAATTTTTATTGAATATCATTATAAAAATTGTTTATTATTTTTATTGTATTGACAAGATAAAGCCTTAAAGCACCGAAAACATCGATAAAAATAAAGAACAGTGTTTCAAATCACTCAAAACGTTAAACTCAATAAAAATGGTTGGACAAAATAATATTAATATAACTAATACTTATATTTATGATGACAACCCTAACAAATATATACTTTTCTGAAAGGCTACTTCATTACATTTAATTTGATACCAGGAAAATGTACACATATTCAAATAAAGAACTGTTCAGTTTTTAAATAACTGTATCGCTTCAAAATAATACAATTTGTATGAAAATTGCAAAATTTGTTTACTTATTTCGTACAACTCGAAAACTAGAAGGGATATCAAGTTATATCTGATATCAAAATGTAGAACTACTGTCTGCCTTCATTTCTGTAGAAGGTTGCAACTTTCTATCTCCTCTTGATTTTGAGAGAGCAAGATTCAAAAATTTTTGGGTTATAGGACCATTTTTGTGAGGCATTGCATTCCTTAAAAGAAAATACTCTAGCTATAATTTTTGTGAAGAATGCAAATGCCCTATCTTTATAATTTTTCGAGCTGCAGTCGTTCTCCTCAAACCTACAAAATGGTCCTATAACCCATAATTTTTCAATCTTGCTCGCTCAAAATCAAGAGGCACACCCGTTTACACTATGTGTAACGCGTATAAAAAAAAAAAAAAAAAAGATTAAAAAGGAAACAAATTTGTGCGTTTGTTCCTAACAAAGTTACATCGAACTTATTTATTCGAAACTTTCATACATGTTGCATCCAAAGACAACGAAGAGCATTGTTTCAAACTTAACAAGAGAATTCATTTCATGCAAATAAAAATGAAAGAGAGCAAGTTCTGCAAATGCTTCCCTGTCCTTTATAATTTATGAACAACACACACGACGGAAGCAGCGCAGCGGCAGAAATAGTTTTGCGACTGCGCTTTTTATATACAAAACGTAAAGTAACAAGTTGTTGTGTACAGAGTTGTGTCAGGGGTAAAGTCAAATGAAATCGAACTTCGTCAACGTCGCTCTCTTCGCCATATTTTCTGTTAGTCGCGTTGGCCAACTGCTTTGTCTTGAACATGTTCATGTAATCAAAATCATATCCTTTCGTTAATCCGATGAGTGAACATCAGAAGGCTTAGCGCTCGCGGAATATTTTTTTTATTTACGTGTTGAATATCGCGAACGGTTACAAAAAGAAAAACTCGATAAAAAAAAAAGTTGATTAGTGTTTCATGACTGAAACAAAAAGATAATCAAACTATTTACAATGGATATATCGGCATATCAACACATGAACATTCGAATGAGTACTCGCGGCAAGCGCCTCTGCGGAATCTAACGCCTGGCGATAAAGTTAGAGCCATACAGCGTATTCACAATGGGGAGACTAAGGCGTCTGTTTCCCGAGACATTGGTGTTCCTGAGTCCACGTTACGGGGTTGGTGTAAAAACGAACAAAAACTGCGATTCATGTGTCGCCAACTTGGCGGCGATCATGTTGGAATTGGAATGTCCGGCATGGACAATCCTCCTGAAAAACGCCTAAAATTCGACGCCCAACTCATGCCACCCAAATTTGAAGCACTGCCTCAATGTGATGAGTTGGCGTACAATCATCTGCCACTTCACTCAATTGATTTTACGGCAAATAGTAATGCTTTGCTAGAAAAAAATTGCTCTCGTTGAATTTATAAAACAAAAAGAGCTTCAGACAAAAACAACGCAAAAGTTTAAAACAGAAAAATTTACTGCCAAAATAGATGAAGCATTAGCAGTCTCTTCCGACATCCCACGAAAAAATAGTATGCATCAGCTAAATTTTTTGTCACTAATGAACCCTAAATTGGTTCAATTTTCAAATGGAGGCCATGTTGCAGAAACTAATGATTCCAAAAGCGAAATTCCAGCACAAACGTTAAGTGAAATGCTACATGAAGATACAACGCACTCTTCGTTAACATTAACTGTAAAAAATTGGGCCAAAGATCCAGCGAAATATTATATGGCTGATCAAATTAATTTCAAAAACAATGAGAATGACAGCAATAATAATGACGTAATTATGACAAAACAATTAAATGCGCCATTAAAAGTTTCAGAAGCTGAACTTCTAGCACCAATGTTACCAGCTTCTCTTACACAAAATGAAGTTACAGGCACTCCATCTACTCTTGATTCCTACAACACTAACATCGCTCTTTTTGACTGGTGTAAAATATTCAATGCCAGCGTCAGCTTTCTTGCATTAGCTGCAGCTGCAGCAGCTATAAAGCCAACAGCACCTAAAAGTGAAGAGACTATTGAACAGAGTCTTGACGCACAGTAGAATACTTTTTCAGCAGTTAAACCAAAGTTTCGAGTCTGGTTTGAACTCGTTATCTCATAGTGACCTCTCAAATGAGAGCTACTGTGATAGCGAACCGGAAGACTTGTCTGTGCGATCTATTGCATCGAAAATGTCAAGTCCCTCAAATAGTCGTTCCCAGAGCCCGACAAAGAGCAGCTTTTCAAGCTCATTGCTAAGTGATGGTGAGCAATAATAATTGTGTCGGTGATTTAAATTGATTTTTAAAAATATTCGAAATTATTCAGATTAAAAATTAAACAAAAAATTGTAAAATGTTTATAAGTTTTGAAATTGCGCGTCTTTGTATTATATAAAAGTTTGTTTTATTAGGATTTTTAAATTATTTACATTGATTTAAGACGAAAGGAAATAAATTTATGTATTAATTAAGAAAACATTTTAAATTAAATCTTTTAAAAAAAAAAAAAATGGTGATGATTATTTTGTATATTTTATAAATAGAGTCTTTAGTATTATATGTTTGGTAAATATACTATATAGTAGTGCACATATTTTTAATAAAGCAAATACAGTTCAAGATTGTTTCATAGTTGACATTTTTTTTTAACTTCATACATATATTTAATTTCCAAAGCAATTTGTAAATTTTGTTAAACTTTTTAGCTATTTTTTAATAAATAATTTTTTTTAAACAACGACTTAATTAAATTGGTATTACATATATGTATTTGCCTTTCGAAATCTTGATTGGTCAACTTATATTCATCTTCGCCATATACTGATCGTTTGAAACTATTGTTCTTCCAACCCTGCTTTCGCGTCGGTTTAAACATGTGAGTGGGGGCACAGTTTGTCAACTACGCGGTGTTCATAGTGTTCCCACCATTAGTGGTTAAACTTAGTTAAGTTAATATATGAACAGTCTTTTTATGTCATACGTACAAAATTTATATTTTTCGGAGCAATCCACATCCACAATTTATACCTATTTTTTTTGTTTTTTTATTTGGTAAGTCTCAATTTTAAGCAACAACTTTAAGTTATATTCTGCAATATGTTACCATTCAAGGTTCTGCTATTTTCATTACTTGAGACACTCATAGGCAAATTATTTGAACGCAGACATTTCGAGTAGTATACTTTTAAGCTGATACCTTTCGAAAATTCAATTGTCGTAAAGGATGTAGTTGGTTAAAATTCTTAGACAGCGTTTCTTTAATCCACTATGTTTTCTATTTCCTGCAGCAAAATATAATATATCGAACAATTGTTTTAAATTCTCCTTGATACAAATTTATTCTAGATAGGTTTTTTTTTTTTGTTTCCTATTTCTTTCTGAGGCTAGATAAACACTATAAAGTATATATATTCTTTATCAGCATTGAAACGAGAGTCGAGCTAGCTATGTCTGTCTTTCCGTCCGTTTGTCTGTCCTGCTGTCTGCCGTATGAGAGAGATTATCTTGGAGACTATAAGAGATAGGGCCTTCATATTTGAAACTTAGACTCTCCGGAGCCGTCAAGTGAAACCCATTCTAAGGGGTACCCCCAACACAAATGTACCCCAACATTTTGGTTTTTTTTCATAAAAAAGTCATTGTTTCTTATTCCATAAATTACTAATTTAGTATAAATTATGCGTACGAAAGTAATATTGGTAGGACAAACAAAATTTTAGGTATAGCCCCAATACAAATATACCCCATTTTTAAGTTTTTGTATGAAAATTCAATACAATGAGATGTGGTAGTAAGGCAGGACTTAACTTTAGATACATAAAGATTGGATACTAGGTAACTTGCAGTCGAGCATACTCGACTTCAGCGTTTTTCTTATTTTTAAAGATTTTATTTAATCGAAAGATTTTTTTTTTTAAATGTGCCAAGAAGGCAAGAAACTAGTAAAATTAAAATTGAATAAAATCGTTAGAAACAGTTTTTTATTCTTGACCGGGAGTTAGTAGTATACTTATACTAGTATACTACTTACTTCATTACAAATTTTTATTTGTTTTTCATTTTTTATAAACTTTTTAAAAAATAATTTTTATAAAAAACGATCTATAGCCCATAGTTTTCCTATATTATTATATTTTAACCATCGATCCAGTAGCTTAGGCGATAATAGCGTACAGGCTGACAGACACACAGAAAGAATTATATTTTTATAGACTGCTTCAATCAAATTGATGATTATATAATAGATTCTAAAAATATCAAAAAAAAATTCTTGGCGAGTTAGCCAAATATTCGTCACTTTCAGGAAGTTGTGCGTTTGCCATCAATTCAAGGATATCTGAGGCTTAGGCGCATCGAATGATTGTTGAGTTTGTATGGACGCTAATCTAAAAATGGCATCTAGTGGCACCTAGGTTTTGATATTGGATGACATAGGAAGTGTGTTTGCTTAATTTGGAGTGAATTCATTCGTAAATCAAACCTATTTCTATATATAAATGGCCATAACAGCTTGTTTAAAGTCTGGGCATCACTTAGGGTATTCACCCAGCTGGGATGGTCCAATGCTACTCAATTAAAATTTCGGATCCCAATGTTGCGGACGTCTTCTAAGATCCGGACGTTCCAACGAAGCGGCGGTCGAGCTCGTTGTCGTGTCCCTCCGATTTCGTTCACTTTATTGGCAAACTTGGAACGATGAGAAGTGTCGCATTGCTACGGCAGAGAAGATCATTGCAAGCGGGAGCAACATGAGTTGAGGCGTGAGCTGGATGAAGTTAAGATGATGTCCGACAGAAATGAGGCTCGCAAATTCTATCAATGTATCAAGTGATATACATACATATATATATACGATATATATATATATATATATAGCTTATCATCGTGCAGAGAAAGGAAACGCCTTGCAAACGATTTATGGCTCATCGTTATAAAGCTATCCATTCTCAATTTATAGAAATTATTTAAAAAAGTGCTAAAATAAGTGCATTTTCAGGGATATCTCAAAAACGGTTATTGGCAAAACTTTTTAGTTGATATTTTTGGATTATACTCCCCAAAACTTACGAAATAGATGTATGAAAACCCACCTCTGTATGAAACTGCACCTCTTAGGTATAAGCTAGAAAAAAAGTATATTTTTAAGGCTTTTTTCACACGATGCAAGATTTTTAAGCAATATTTCAAAAACTCTTGCGCAACCTCTTGTGATGGGAGATATTTGACAACCTTATACATGTGTTTGTTTGTATGCAAATAAACGTTTGTCAAATATATCCCTTCCGGGGAGATATGCACCCTTTTGTTCGATAATCTGTTTCCGTCTAGGCGGCAACTTCATAATACCCCTTGTAGAGTCCCACCTAGAACGAAGAAAACTTCAAAATAGTCCATGTTTACACGTCTATAAGTTTTGAACACAGTATCCATACTAATCATGCATAGCGTCGTTTTCAAATGATCTATAGTATTGCCCGATTCGAGCTCTGTAACGCTTTGTACATAGCCGCGAAATTCAAAAGACAAAACGGCGGAAGAGAGATGTATTAAAACTTTATATATAATATATATAAGTTGCGCTACAGCCGATTGTCGGCCTTGGCAGCACGAAAGGTTTGGCACCAGCGGTTGTAATCCAGTGCCAGACGATACCAGTTCGGGATACCGACCTGGGACCTGGGCCTCCCAACGCAGCGACGGACGTCCTCTCTGCCGCACCCCTTCGATTTGATTCACGTTTTGCTTCCAAACTTTTCTTGCCGGAGCTTCTGTGTCCATCCGACACAGGTGACCAGCCCAGGACAGCCTTTTTATTTGGAT
>JAEIFJ010002899.1:0-34649 GCA_018903435.1 Leucophenga varia
TTATATATATATTTATGGGGCATTCTCTGTAAAACGGACACCCTTCGATTGTTAATAAAAATTAAACTATCCAGTGAAACTGTAGCTTAATATGTCTTGTTTATTTCGCCGCCTGGCCATTTTGCAAATTTCAAAATGGCGGTATGAAAATGGCGCTGACAAGAGAAATGAGCATAAAACAAATGAGAAATATGTTTAAAAAAAAATGAATTGTAGTTAAAAAAATTGGCTTTCATGCAAATTCGTACAGTCGTGAAAATTTTTCAATGTAGTTGTAAAATTTAGTTGAAAATTCAAAATAGCCGATTCAATACGGAGGACGACTTTTAAAATTTGCGTCGATTTCGTTGAAACTTGGTACTTGGTTTTCGGGGTCGCTGATTATGAATCTGGTAATAAAATTTAAAAATTAAAAATGGACGATCCAATATGTCCGATTTTCAAAATTTGCTTTGATTTCGTTGAAATATATCACTGATTCTTAATTTTTAATAGGCGGATCTATTATAGCGAACTGATTTTTAAAAAAATTAATGAATTTCATTAAAAACTATCAGACGGCGGAATTAGGGGTCGCTAATAACAAGTTTTACAAATAAAATTCAAAATATGTGCAAGCAAATTAAGCTTAGAGGTTTGTTTGAATTCATATTATTATTATTACACTTTTTAGTGCTAAATTCAAACAGTTCTTTTCAGGATTATTTTTCTAAAATTTTTCTAAATTTTTCTAGAATCTTGTGGCAAGAAATCCATTTTATAAAACCAAATTCAATCAGTTCCTTTAAGAGCTAAATTTCTTTTTGCACAATTACATTGCTTTTGTAATTATCATTAAAAATATCGGACAAAGTTCGACTTGATCGATGTGCATGTCGCATGATGATGATTCACAGAATGACGAATGTATGGAGCAAAATGAAATTCCAGATTCAAGTCAAGGGGAAAGTGACACTAGATCTACTCGAGAAATCGAATTAGAAGAATTGTTTTCAGGTTTAAAAGAAAAATTTTCCAAAGTTTAGAAGGGCATGATCGTTTAAAAAAAAAAATGATTTTAACTATCGCTCCAATAAGTTGGAGCGTTAATAAAATAGCTAAATAATTCAATGCATCAAAAAGGTAAGCAAAGAATGCAAAAGATTTGAGACTTGTCGAAGGCATATTAACTGAAACAACTGATGTGGATAAGTAAGATAATTTAAATATAACGACTCTAACAGTAGGATCATGCCTGGTCCAAAAAAAGATACTGAGTCTATTTTAGTTGATGAAAAACAAATTCAGGTGCAAAAACGTTTATTGTTATTGGATTTGAAGAAATTGTATAGTTTGTTTAAGGAATTGAAACCAACAATTAAAATAGGCTTTAGTACATTCGCCAAATTGCGACCTAAACATTGTATTTTTGCTGGTCCCAGTGGAGCTCACAGTGTTTGTGTATGCACAGTGCATCAAAATTGCAAATTAATGTTTGATGCCATAGATATCGGAAAACTAACTCAAAATTTAGAGAAACCCATTTCCAACTATAAAGAGTGTTTAAAGGCGTTGCTGTGTAAAAATTCCAGTACCGATTGTCATCTTAATCAATGCGACAAGTGCAATTCAATGGAAAAGTTCTCTTCAAGCATGTTAAAATTATAAGATGAGAGAAATGTGAGTGAAGTAGAATACAGTTTATGGACAGGTACTGACAGATCAACAATACAAACTGCAAATGCCAATAGCTTTATTGACGAATTAGGTAACAAATTGTTGATGCTCAAACCACACTCATTTATAGCGAATCAACAAACAAGCTTCATTGCAGAAAAAAAGGAAAATCGAATTAAAGTCGACTTTATTTTTTTATTATTAGTAAGGCCTCAAGAAAATAAGCAGCAGATGATATAACCTAATACTTTAACAAAAATGGAAGCTAAAACTTTAGACTAAAGTCCATGAAAGTGATTTTCACCTGAAGATCACTTAGAGTAATTTTTGAAAAGAAAAAAAACCAAACTAGATTTTGCTGTTTAATAAGTGACTATTTGTGACGTTCAGGTCAAGGATTGTGGAATTGTGAAATTTAAGCTTAAGTGAAAGCTTCTATCACCTTTTGTTTCTTCGCTAAAGCCTGTCAATCATTGCAAAAAACCCGATTTTTTAATGTGGAAATATTTTCTTGACGGTCTCGCAATCAACATATCAAAAACATCAAAAATTTTTTTTAATTTTTGAAGGTTTTGTATTCGTTCCTTAGGTTGGACTTAGAGTTTCTCTCAAACAAAAATCTTGATTTATACGTCAATAATAAAACTTTTTTTGGAGGCTCAATCTTCTGCAGTCAGGTGCAAGTAGGCGGTGCATTTGTTTAACTGTTTCTTTGGAGGGTAATATTAGTCTGCCTCCTCAGCATATTTTTACAAAGATCTCAGCTGCAACCGAAGCTCTTACCATCAACGAGATCTTACTGATGGATTTTTTACCTTCCAGTACTTCAAACACATTCCTCCTAATGGTTCCTTCTTCTACACTGATAAAATAAGCCAAACTTTGTCAGAGATATTCTCAAATTTTTTAAAGTCTGAGTCAATCATTTGTGAATTTATATAACCACCATGAAGAAGAAGCGGGGATATATACGGACAGACGCAACGCACTGCGTATCTTTAAAAGACATTACAGAAACAAGAGGAAAGTTTGCGATGGGCTAGGTCCATATAGCCAATTTTTTCCGTGGAGAAACCAGGTAGAACAGAAGCCGTGAAGAGTCAAAGACAGCGCTAGCCAGAACAAAAGGGCCAAAACTTATTGTGTGAGCAGGTCCAAGTCCTTTGACGAAGTGGTAAAGGACAAACGGATCCTTGGTATCGTGGATGAAAGTAATGAAGAGGGACGGAATCCACGAAACCAATGAAGAGGGTTGGAGACCGCTCTGGCGAAGGGCGCTAGATAGGTTGTGAAGGTGTCACCAGGTGGAGCTGTCAAGTCGTGCCGCTATGCAGATTGTCGTACTGCTGAATAATGAGTCGCTCGCGCCCTCGCAAAGCATGAAGGGCGTATAAACTATGGTTTTAGCAAGGTAATTCTGAAGGTGAACAAAACAGATGCTGAAGTAAACTAAAAGCGACAATGAGACTGGTAAGAGTTCCGCAGCTACTGACGAAGATTAAGCATTGTCAACATTCTCATGCAACACTTTCTCTCGACTATTCACCAGTGAAGACGAGGAAAGGCTTCTTCAGTCAGCGGAGGAAGTCCTGACGCTGGCAGCAGAACTTGATCCTGGTGTTGGTAACCTACATCATAGTAAAGCAGCGTCTCAGAGGGGGATGCAGACATCATCCAAGTACAAACATGTGGCAAACCGAATTGGCGGCATGAGGACACCCACGCATAAGCTAATTTATTTATATTGTCCAAAAATTTAGTGACGCCGATTTAACAACAGCAAGTTTGAGTCTAGATGGAAAATTGCTCAGACTAGCGTCCATGTACCTGGTGCATGGGGGATCCTACAAGATATCGCGCAAGACAGTTAAAATCTGGCATCGGGCTTGTGATAGGGTTGGATGCGAATGCGCACCACTCCAAATGGAAAAGAACAGATACGAAATGAAATGAACGAAGTGAATTATTTATAGACTACCTACTTACATGTAATAGGGGAAATGACCCCACATTTATAAAAATGATATGACAGGAAATTTTGAACATAACCTTATTGACGGAGAATATTGTAAACGATATCTCGTCATATAGGGTGTCCAATGAACATTCTTTCTCTTACCATAGATACGTATAATTCGATTTAAAATGCGCACTCTTTAATCCGAAAATGATCATGAATTGAAAAAAGAATAGAATCTTGCCGACTGACCCGGTGGAAACGTAAGTAAGCGACGATTAAATAAATGAACATGTTGATAATTTCACTTACGCTCACTTGGAAGCTCAAAAGAAAGCCAGACCCTGTCGGAAAGGCATTTCAAAACTAAAGCCACCTTGCTCGACCCCAGAAATTGAAACTTTGAGAAAGATTTGCAGAAATACTTTTAACAAGGCGAAGTCAGTAAGTACTGACATCGAGTGGGCATACTACAAAGCATTACTACGAGAGCTCAAATATACTATCAGAAAAGCCAAAAGTGACTCCAGGCCTACATTAAAGAGACCGCAGAGGCCTCCAGACTCCGTAAGATTTTTTATTTACGTTGACTTTTAGACTGTTTGAGGTTTATATTGTATATATATGCAATATCTATTCTAATTGTTGTTGTTATTATTATTGTTATTTGAGTAAACATTTGTCTAACATAGACACAACAACAAAACAATTTGTAGTCGAAATGAATATAAAGACTGAAGCAGTTAAAGGCATCGCTATTGCTTACTCTACCCAGTGAACCAAAAGCTCGTAAAAGATATCGCAATCGATACTTGCGCGAAAGAAAAGCGAAAGAAACTATCGAAAAAACACACGCAAACGATTCGAAAACGATTCACCAGTCGTTCAGTTTGTGGCAGTGAAAGTTTCGTTTTCGAACTATCGCGCACGATTCGTTTTCGAGACTTTAACGATATCGTTTGCGACTCACTTTAGAAGTCGTATGCGAGACTCTTACGATGTCGTCTGCGAATCGAATTAGAAGTCGTATATGAGACTTTTACGATATCGAACTATCGCGCACGATTCGTTTTCGAGACTTTTACGATATCGTTTGCAAGCATTTTACGATATCGTTTGCGAGCCTACGAAACAAAAAAATGAATTTTATTCATGTTGTTTTTTTTCGCGGCAAGCACAACCCCATCCTAGGGGCTCTTTCTCTCTCTCTCTCTCTCTAATTATTATTATTATTTTATTATATTTGTTGTATAATTTTTTGTTATTCATGTTTTTTTTTTTTTTATCTAGTTTCGCGGCAAGCAACAATCATAGGGGTCCTCTCTTTCTAATTATTATTATTATTTTATTATATTTGTTGTATAATTTTTTGTTAAAACCATAAGTAATTATTTGTTTCAAGTTTATAGTCAAAGATTTTATTATTTTTGTAATATTTTTGTTTTTGTTTATTATAATTATTTTCTTGCATCAGCTTTCATATAATTTATAAATACATTTAATAAATACATTTTATATTTTATTAATTTACAAACTTATAAAAATTTCAAGTTACTGCCTTGCCCGGGGTTTGAACTCGAAGCCTTCGGCCTTCTGGGACTCTTGAAGCCTTTGCGATCACGCGAGCTCTTAACTGACAACGCCACGCCCTTTGTTTACTAGAGTCTGTTAAAGTTTTTAATATGTATGTTTATTCATTGTACAGGTGATGTTGTACACAAAATAAGCGAGAGAGACATATGCTACAAGAATATTCTTTTTTCTCTTTTCATTGAATTTTAATTTTGAATTTTATTACTATCGCTCAACGCTCGCTTCATGTATCAAATTCGAGCTCGAGAGCGATACTTTTGCGATAGTTTTGGGATACTCTCGCTCAACGCTCGCTTTATATATCATATTCGAGCTCGAGTGCGATACTTTTGCGATAGTTTTGGGATACTCTCGCTCAACGCTCGCTTCATGTATCATATTCGAGCTCGAGCGCGATACTTTTGCGATAGTTTTGGGATACTCTCGCTCAACGCTCGCTTTATATATCATATTCGAGTTCGAGTGCGATACTTTTGCGATAGTTTTGGGAAACTCTCGCTCAACGCTCGCTTTATATATCATATTCGAGCTGGAGCGCGATACTTTTGCGATACTATCGCTCAACGCTCGCTTTATATATCATATTCGAGCTCGAGCGCGAAAGTTTTGCGACACCTTCGCTTCTTTTTTCGTTTTCGAGATCGAGTGCAATAGTTTTGCGATACTCTCGCTTCATGCTCGCTTTTTGGTTCAGTGGGTAGATACATACATATACATATGTATGTATGAATACAATATACTACATATATATTGTGGAAATTTAACTAAGTTTGCCCTTTTGTTTTTTAAACGAGAGTTAATAAAAAAGTTATTAATATTTTTATATTGCTTAGTGAATTACTAACAATGAGGCTAGGCGTCCCCCTTAGAAACTGTGGCAATGTTGATGAGGAAGAAACAATTGAACATTTTCTCTGTCATTACCCAGCTCTGAGTAGAAAAAGGTTAGAACACTTGGGAAAGTTTTTCTTAGAAGATCAATTGGTAACAATGATGGAAATCAAAAGCAAATCTAAATATGTTAAGACTAAGAAACAGTGGTAACATATGGTCCTATGTCTTTGAACTGTTTTTGGAAATCATATGGTATCACAATGAGCCTCTTTTGCCTAAGTGTTGTAGTGCTCGTCTGAGCACTCAGCCACTTTAACCTAACCTAACGTAACCACAGTGCCAGTTCCACCATTCCCGTCAATTCTTTTTTAAAGGCTATCGGTTTTCTGTGGTTTCTGGATGGTTTACATTTTTCCGCTTTTTTAATGTTGCCTCCGGTTACATAAAAAGTATAAAAAAATGGCAGGATCGCAATCATTTTCTATCGATATTTATCAATACCACACCTAGCGTAAGACAAACTATTATCTTAATATCAAAACTGCACTTCTATAGTAAAAAACATTTCGAAATGCCCCACTGAAAATTCCAAAAGTAAGCGACACAAGATGGTTCTCTATATAATTGGCAGTATCACGTATATAAAACCAACGGGAAGAATTGAAAATACACTTTGGTTTAGTAACAAGCAAAGAAAAATGCTTTGCAGCACATTTGTTGAATCAAATGTTTAGTGGTGAAACTAATAATTTATATTTATTTTTATACCTGCCACAAGTAGTGTTTTTATTTTGTCAAAAAGTTCGTAACGCATTAAAGGAGACTTTGTAGACCCCATAAAGTATATATATTCTTGATCAGCTCGATGAGACGAATCGAAATAGCCATGTCCGTCTGTCTGTTGCGATGCGTTTTACTCAGAATATTTTTAAGATATTGACCTGAAATTTTAAATTTATGCTTTTTTTGTGCTAGGCAGATTGTTTATCAGAATCTACGTATAGCCCGCATACAAACTTACCGCCCATTTTCGAATTTTTGTATGAAAGCAGGTATTATTTATGAATATATTCACTTCAAATTGGGTAAAAACGCTTCTTATGTCATTCAATGTCAAATCCAAAAGGCCACGTAAACTTTTAGGTATGGCCCCCATACAAAATTACCTCCCATTTTTGAGTTTTTGTATGAAAGCATTTATTATTACTGAATAAATCCAAATAAAATTTGGTAAAATCAATTCCATCGCCTACCTAAGTGAACACTATCGATATGGTAAGGATCGAAGTAATATAACATAAAGCCTCCATACAAATTTGACCAAATTCATCGTGAAACTTTGTCTAGCCACCTAGTGAGCATATAAACTATTTAAAGTGTTGTGTCACGGGTATTTTATATTTGGTTCGGCCGAAGTTACTTTATTTTATATAAATATATTTCTATTTTGCACCAGACTTACATGCATAGAAACTGTATCGCGTACATTGCCTTTCCTACGGGTTCCTTAAGGACTCAAAAGTCAAAGCTAGGATAGCTTGGAACCCGACACCATTTTAGGAGGTACCCTAATACAAATCTATCCCAAAATTTTAGGATTTTGCAAAAAATCATCATTGTTTCTAATTCTAGGAAATGTAAATTTATTATAAATTATGCCTGTGATAGTCCAAATGAAATATCCCACTATGGGATGGAACAACAAAATTTTAGGTATAGCCCCCATACAAATATACCTCATTTTTTAAATTTTTGTATGAAAATGTAATACAAAAAAGTATGGTACTTAGATATGACTGAATTTAAGGTACATAATGATTGAGTTCAGAGTATCTGGCAGTCGAATATACTCAACTTCAGCGTTCTTTCTTGTTTTTTATAAATATTGTATAAACCATCAAAAAAAAAAAAAATTAAATAATTATTTTAGGCTTTTCTACAATCGAAATTTAATTTGATTTATTTATGAATTTTTAAGGAAACTTTAAATATTGAAAAACAATTCGATTCCTGAATTTCCAGGTGAGTCAGTCTTTTACAACATGTAAGAGTTTAATAAAAAAAGACTTTTTCTCTGGATAATCATTTATGCATATTTGTATAACGTCATGAAGTATATCGTTCATTTCAACTTGTTTTTCGGTTTGTGAATTAATAGTCGATTCCGTTCTTGGTGTCTTGATTGGGAACTTTGCCACATTCAACTTCCGATAGGCCTTCGCACGGTTCTGCTTGCGCACTATTTGCTCTAAGTTAGCATGCTTCACCAAAACACACTCTCCTATTTTATTGCACAAACATGTGTCGTCTTCTGTAACTTGTTTTAAATCTTCTTGAATTTTCATAAGAATATGATCAATTCGCTCAATTTCAAGAATTGCTTCACCCAAACGCTCCTCCGTCAATAATGCCATTTCACTCTGAACCAATTTCATTTTGTTTCGCAGATCTGTGAATTTAACTTGTTTTTGTGTCATTGTCTTTCCGCCCATCATTTTCGAATCTGTGTGTTCCTTTACAGTAGCAGCAACGAATATTTGCTCACGATGCATAACGCAATGTTCTAAATCTTGAACGAGCTTTTCTTGAGCTCGTTTTAACTGATTATAACGTATATTCATACGGTGGATTTCAGTTTTCATCGTTCCAATTTCGCTGTCAATCAAACGCTCAGTTTTGGACCATCGGATTGTTTCCTCTATTAACTTGTATTTTGTCTCCCATGAGAGTGCCTCTCGATGTTTGTCAAGCACTAAATCTTTGTTAAGCTCAATATCCGTTTGTACTTCATCAATCTCAGCCTCAATGTTTAGGATATTCATTTCAGTATCCTGAAAGAAAGTTAAAGAATGTATAATTTATAATTGGCTAAAAACTAATTTATTTACTTGATAAATAATATTGGAGATAGAATAAAATGTAATAAAAAATTTTTGTTTACAAATTTAACTATCCTCATGCTGCAGTAGTACCAGTTTAGGCACATGAGAAGGCTTATTACAATATAAATTATAATTATAATTAATTAACTATCGCAAAAAGCTTGTTACAGTATATGAACCAATATATTTATATCTACCATGTTTTGGATCAACCAGTGGGTCTTGGAAACTCCTAAACCTATCTTTTCTTTAAAATGTGCCATATTTCAAGTATCTAGGTCTACCCATTCCAAAAATATAATAAAAGTTCATGTTTTGGGTTTCAGACCTCCTGTCGGCCCTAGATCAAAAGTTAACATCTTAGTGGTAACCTAAACAATAGAATGAATTTACAGTAAACTTCCAAGTTGTAGTCGATTGCCCTGAGGACTGGTAGTCCCTCAATAAGTCATTCCGTCAGTGAGGTAAATGAGATTTATATTTTTATATAATATACATAAAGATAGATATGGTATGTATGTGCTTATATGTATGTGTACCTATATGTATAAATATTTTGTATAGATTTTAAGTTCGATATCGCTAAAAACAATGAAGAAAAGTTGAAATGAATTTTGTTGTACTTTCTTTATTTTCTTATGATTTTATTAATCCACAAGTATATTTGAAATTTTTATAAAGGCAGAAATTTAGGATAAGTAAAATAACTAGTGCAGTAAATATACTTGATTGTTTTTTAATTTAATTCCCGTTACACATAGTGTTAATGGGTATATTCAGGTTGTCAGAGAGTTTGTAGTTTGTTTTGATCAGCTCGATGAGACGATTCGATCTAGCCATGTCAGTCTGCCCATTCACTTTCAATTTGAACGCGTTTTACTCGGAGAGTACTGGAGACATTTAACTTAAATTTGAAACATAAAATTTTTACGGCTTGAAAATGAGAATGATACGTCCATCTTTAAGTATAGCCCACATTCAAACTTATAGCCAATTTTGAATTTGGTATTATTTATGAATGTATTCACTCCAAATTGGGTAAAAACACATCTTTTGTATCCCTATGTTCACACCATCGCTATGATAAGGATCGGTCCACTATAACATAAAGCCGTATGCTAACTTATCTTCCCTTTTCTGATATTTTTAAAAAATTATTTTGAAACTGTATTTTTTGCATAAAATTTGATACCAATATTGTGTATTAGACATCTGCATGAATGCATTCAGATAGGCAAATGAATGATTCATTCTAAAAGTTGTACATATTTTTACTGCACAGATAAAATACAGTGCAAGTGAATGGTACTAATATTACCTGTATTGACAGATAGTGTTCTCACTCACTCTGATGTTGACCAGCATATGATGAGTACAATAAATTTGGGTGCAGTTGATTCACTGCACAATGTTTTGGTGTGCAGTTTACTTACTGTACAGAGATAAATTTTTAAATATTTATTAGACGACATGAGCGAAACTTCATGACTGGAACGATTTAAAAAATTCTTTCACCGTTGGCAAGCTACACTATTCCCGAGTGACATAGGCTATGTTTCATATTACATATAATGAAATGGACCAAGAATTTAGCGTTTTATTAAAACTTGATAGCAGGCGAACATAAAATGAAAATCAACACAAAATTTAATTTAAAATAAAGATTGTGAAATTATCAAGGTGGGCAACTACTGAACTCATCTGAACAGTTGTATAATAACACACACAAACTGTTCTCATTACGCTTGGTGTACGCTTGGTGTACAGCTTGTCAAAAGAGAACAAATATATTATTCACTTAAAAGGAGTGCAACATCTTACTGTACTCATTCTTTGAGAGAATAGTAAAAATGTTGTGCTATCTTCTTCTGGCTTAAGAAATATACTGCACAGATAACAATGAGTGCAGTAGTTTGGAAAACATAACACTACTGTACAGATCTGCAGAGCTAGAAATGAGTACATTCATGCTGGCCTCTATTGTGTATAAACTTAAGCTGTATCAGAGCATTGACACCCACCCATCCCATATCGTTTTTACTTGTTTTATTTTGTTTCATTTGTTAGATGTTTTTAAATTTAACAAAAAAAGAACGCTGAAGTCGAGTTCGTCTGTCTGTCCTTTATTTATGCGGTTCCTTCGCTTAGTTTTAAAGATATTGACCTGAAATTCAAAACTTAACCTTGTCTTAGTCCTAAACAGTTCAAAATGAAATTGCCTCGCCCACTTTAAGGTATAGCACTTATAAAAACTTACAGTTTTTTACGATTTTTTTATAAAAATAGTTTTTTTTATGAATGTATTAACTCCAAATTGGGTAAAAACACTTCTAATGTTTTTCAATGTAAAACTTAGGTGCCACTTCCATTTTTATATAACCACCGTACAAACTTTAGGCACATTTTCTTATTTTTGTTTGAAAATAGTAATTATATATGACTGTAATCACTCCAAATGCGGCTAAAACATTTTTAATTTCATCCTAAGTATAAACTACTGATAAACGTATAGCTCCATACAAACTCACATTCCATTTTCAAACTTTTTCAAGAGAATGTTTATAATTCTGTCCTTAGGTTAAAATATGACCACATTAGTGTCTAAATTTTGGTTGTATCGGAATATTGACTCCAAGCCACTGATGATCATAAATAAACTAAACCAAGATGTGGCGGGTATTTGAGCTTCGGTTCTGCCTTGTTATACCCGTTACACATAGTGTAAACGGGTATATTCAGTTTGTCCGAAAGTTTGTTTCACATTAAAGGAGGTATCGGAGACCCCAAAAAGTATATATATTCTTGATCAGCTCGATGAGATGAATAGATTTAGACATGTCCGTCAGTCGGTCAGTCTGTCTGTCCGTCGGTCTGTCTGTTGCGATGTGTTTAGCTCAGAACGTTTTTAAAATATTAACATGTAATTTTAAACTAAATCTTTTTTGGTCCGACACAGTTTATATGTCAGAATCAAGGTGCCACGCCCATTTTTAGGCATAGCCCATGTGTGAAAATAGGTAATATTTATGAATAAAATCGGTATTAATTGGGTAAAAACACTTCTTATGTCATCCAATGTCAAATCCAAGGCTCCTCGCCGATTTTGAGGTATGGCCCCCATACAAACTTACCGCCCATTTTCGATTTTTTGTATGAAAATGGTTATTATTTCGGAATATATTCACACAAAATTGTCTTAAAAACACATCTAATATCATCCAATAGCAAATCCAAGGTGCCACGCCCATTTTTTGGCATAGGCCCCACACAAACTAACCGTTTATTTTTGAAATATCTGTATTTTTAGCTTAAAATTTAATACTAATATTGTACCTTAATCTTATCTCGAAGTTCTATTTATGCCACTGATGATAACACATTAACAATTTAAAAATAAGTGTGACGAGTATTAAAGCTTCGGTTACCGACTTTGCAAAAAGATGTCATGTCTACACTATAATGGCTATGGACTTAAACTGACTAGTTAACCCAGAGCGTTTATATTGGCTTGGATTAGGCTTTGGGATTGGTTGGCATAAATCAACTGTTTTTATTCAACCAGCAACAAAAATTTGTTTTCACGAAAGAAACGTAAATCAGTTGTTGTAGTTCAACAAACAACAAAAATTTCGTTTTAAAATTGCGAACGCATTATTCTGAAACATTTAGTCATAAATATCAACAGCAAAATTTAAATTTATTTAGTTGTTGCTTTTTCAGTTATGTTTTGACAGTTTAAACCCTGGGTTTCACAGTTAACCCAAACCCAGCATAGTCAAATCGGGGTATAAGATTTAAACTCAAATATTTAAGAACAGCTTCGTGACCGTTTGATTGAGCAAAACAGAAGCAAGAAAAATTGTGATATTCCCTTTTAAGCGAAGAAATAATTTGATTTTAAATTTTAGGTAACCGGATATTGCGCTAAGAAAAAAAGAAGCTAGCGATATTTTGGAGCACTTCGAAGCAAATAAAAATATTTGAGATTGAACGCCAATATAGTGATTTTCATTTGGATAACATCAACAACACAACAAAGTTTTGGAGTGAGGTTTTCGTTTACAAAGATTCTGGTGGCAACTGCAGATTTTTCGAGCTTGCCGCTGATGCCATCCAAATGTTTTAATTGCCGTGGTCAAATGAGAATATTGAGTGTGCTTTCAGCCAGGTTAATCTGATTAAGCCCAATCAAGGGAATTCCAATAACCTGAGCACCCTAAGCATAATATTAAATTTTGTTATGAAAGTTGTGATGATGACACCATCTCACAACAATGGTGCCATCATCAGATATTTTTATGTTTTACTATTCTACAGCTTCTTTGTGTAGCCAATCCATTATTACGTTTAATTTTCTAAGACAGAATATTCTTAAATCTACTTCGGATTTCGTTATTTTGAAATTGATAAAAATAGATCTAATATAAATAGGTTACCAGATCGCTATAGCAGTAAGTTAGAAAGCATACACTACACCCTGCAAATGCACAAATTTCACGTTTGTTGTCATGCTGCTCAAAACGTTCATCAAAGACCGACTGCGCACGGGTCAGTAACGTACTCGTAGGGCGAAACAAAAGCACATACTGGCGAATAGTTGGTCACGTGATGTGAGCTAATCGGGTGAAAGTGAAAGACGCTACGAGTACAAGCACAAACCGTTAGCGTATGTAAATGACTAATGAAACAGGTGCGTGTATTGGTTCAAAAAGACCGTGGGAGTAAGAACATGAGCGAAATAAAAGACAAAGTTTGCTGGCGAAAAGTTCGGTTGGTGAGTTAAGCGTGTTTTGTGCTTCGAAGTTTTAGAAAAAAACTAGTTAAAAGTGAAAAATAAATACAAAAAGACTAGGACAATTAGCTGAAACTAAAGAAAGTTTGCACAAAAGTAATAGACACGAGTCACATATAAGATTGAGTGAATTTGAACGAATTGATGTGCTTAATAATTAATTTAATAATTTTTATGAAACAATGACTTTGTAGATAATTATTTTAACTAAGCTGTTGAAGTAATAACTAGTTCACTATTGATAATAATTGGGACTAGGAGAAGTGTTATTTGGGGTTTTTTTTAGGCGTTGAAAACATTGGATTCGGTTTCAAAGCATTGACAGCCTACTTCAGTCCAATCTCAGGTACTGGCTTAGATTCGACTGCACGCACTAGTGATAAAGATTTTTTTGTTTCTGATTCAGTTTGATTCGGTTCCAAAGTATCGACGACAATTTATAAAGAAAAATAAACAGCGCTTAACTAGGCTATCATCGGATATGAAAAACACATATTTCTCCTTTGTTTCAAATAATACCGACAGCAACAACCCAGTAGAAAACCAAAAAAACAATAAAAACCACAAATACACCAAGAGATCTAATGCGCTCACAGACTGTACAAGAGCATAACAACGTCGACAGAATTATCGCAACAACAGTTCTTTTGACATGGAAAGCACAGTGCGTCCCGCCGACCACGCCTCTTCCACCCACATTGAGATGCGGGCCAGAATGTGTTCTTCACCGGCTCTGCGGGAACTGGTAAGAGTTTTCTACTGCGCAAGATCATCTCAGCACTGCCACCAGATGGCACAGTGGCCACGGCGTCGACGGGCGTTGCAGCCTGCCTGATTGGTGGCACCACGTTCACGCATTCGCCGGCATTGGCGGCGGTGATGCAACCATGCAACGTTGCTTCGAACTGGCATCGCGTCCGGCAAGTGCGCAGACCTGGCGCAAGTGCAAGCGACTTATCATCGACGAGATCTCCATGGTGGATGGACAGTTCTTTGAGGTGAGTTAACCCGAGTGGGGGCCATGCTTCAGTTTAGCTAATCTTTCCTTGCTCTCCTTTCCTGCAGAAAATTGAGGCTGTGGCACGTCACATACGACGCAATGAGCGTCCATTTGGTGGCATTCAATTGATACTCTGCGGCGACTTCCTGCAACTGCCTCCAGTGCTGAAGGGGGAGCAGGGCGGAGCAGCGCATCAGCGCTTTTGCTTCCAGTCAAGCGCCTGGGAGACATGCATCCAGTGTGTCTTCGAACTGAAGCAGGTGCATCGTCAATCCGATCCAGAATTTGTGAAAATACTCAATCATCTGCGCATTGGGCATGTGAATGAGCAGATAACCGCCCGCTTGGTGACCACCTCCAAGCAGAAGATCGAAGGCAACGGGATTCTGGCCACACAGCTCTGTTCCCACACCAACGATGCCAACTCTATCAATGAGTCCAAGTTGGAGAATCTATCGGGGGATAAAGTTCTCTTTCCGTGCCGAGGATTCGGATGCAAGTGTCAGCAAGCAATTGGATCAACAGCTGCAGGCACCTTCGCAGCTCTATTTGAAGATCAATGCGCAGGTGATGCTGCTGAAGAATATCAACATTGCCAACGGGCTGGTCAATGGAGCACGTGGTGTTGTGGTGCGCATCGAGAAGGGTCTGCCCGTGGTGCGGTTTAAGAACAATCAGGAATACGTTTGTCGCCACGAGAAATGGATCATCAAGACGGCTACGGGTGGCGTGCTGACACGTCGCCAAGTGCCCCTCAAGTTGGCCTGGGCATTCTCCATACACAAGAGTCAGGGTCTCACACTGGACTGTGTGGAGATGTCGCTCTCCAAAGTCTTCGAGGCGGGTCAAGCTTATGTGGCACTCTCGCGCGCCAAATCTTTACAATCTGTTCGCATTCTGGACTTCGATGCCAAACAGGTGTGGGCCAATCCGCAGGTGTTGCAATTCTACAAGAACTTCCGGCGACGTCTCATCGACACCAGCATGATACCCCTGGGACCCAAAAACAAGGACAAGAAGCCTGGCGGTGATGCCAAGGCAAGCAGCGCTCTGGCTAAACTCAAGAAGAGCCTCATGAACAAACCTCTCGTATCGATAAGCTAGTTTCCAATCATGACTAGTTCCAATTTAAGGAAACTTAAGTATTCTATAGACAATGACTGAAATCGAATAAGGCTTTCCAACTTAAACGCCCCCCCCGAGGCGGGTGTTTAAGGTCGTAACCCTTGTGGAAATCCCTAGCAACTTTTTACCTCTAGACTTATTAACAGAATCTAAACATTCTTATCGCAATAAAACACTGCCTACAAAGATTGAAGAAAAGGGTTTCTATTGGTGGACGTGGGGGAAGGAGGAAACTTAAGCGGTAAAGCTTAATAAAAACGGGAAAAGTAACGTTCCAAGTCGGGATATGTATGTCGTTTCTCCTTAGTAAGGGTCTCGACTTACAGCTTCGATCTTTAGATTTCTTTTGATGACTTGAAGAAGGAAAGTCTACAAGATTAACAGTTTGACAAGGGAAGTATATGGAGACTTCTATGGATGAAGTAAGAGGTTAAGGAAGTAACTTGCGCTTCAAGTGGAGTAAACTGAACTAAGTTAGGGAACTTATGCGCAGCTTGTATCTTATCTTAACCAAGGGGAAATGTCTATTTATCTTCTGTATTTTACTGCCTTCGAGTCTTAAAGCCACTTTTCCTTTTTGTGGTTGGTTTCCAACTAATTTCACTACAATTTGTATATATTTTATGTTTAATCCTCGTCACAGACTTCGAACAATTGTGGTTTCACTTGAACTAAAGCAGATGTTTCTCTCTTTAATGCTCCTCGGATGCGTTCTCCTCGCCCTTCATGCCACTGCCGACGGGGCCGTGGCGACGCTCCCAGATTAGACGATGCTTCTGCTTCATGTAGCAGGTCTTGGCATTGGCATAACCGCCCAGATCACCATCTGCAAAGGGTAAGGAATGATTAACATATAATGTTTATAGAAGTAATCCAAGTGATTCCCAGCTTACACTTGGTGAACCAGTTCTCGGCCGCCTTCTGGTATGTGTCCATGAGGGGCGTGCATTTGGCGATGTGATCGGGTGCCTCATAGAGCATGCAATCCTCGAAACGTTGACGCAGAATGTTTAGGACTTCGTTGTCGACCATGCGATCGCGTCGGAATTGCTGATCGGCCTCAAAGCGACAGACGGCATCGTCCGTATAGCATTCATCTATGGTTGGGACGCGACGGAAGCGCTGGTGATACCAATTCGACTTCTGTTGGTTCGGCTCGACAATGGACTCTGCGCAAAGAAGAATTTAATGAGAATCTTCATGTAAACAAACAAAAACAAAGCCGCAAAACCCCATGATTTGAGGTTATGTCATTATGTAATTGCAAAAATTGTTATTAAAGGGGATAAACTGTGTTAGCCCCCACAATTGCCTATTGCCCCCAGTGGAGTATCACTTGTTGTGGAGTATCCATTATAATTTGCAATTTTATTAACAAATTCTTACCGCGAAACCAGGTAACTGGTCCATCAATTGCGTCCTGTACAGATTGTACGAAGCGACCCATTGGGCTGCGCGGCTCCGGCATTTTCCTGTTATCTTCTCAGCACGTACTGCAAAAGGAACGGAAATATATGTTAGTTGTATTTTCTGCCGTTCTCTGCTAGTTTTAAGTGCAACTAATTGTTGCAATCTAAATTTTACCCCAAATCAAAAGCAGCAGCAGCTAAACACAATAAACAGCTGTTTGCTGTGGAAAGAGGTGCAATATATGTATGTGAGAAGAGTATAAAAATATTTGCATACAGTTGGCAGCTCGTTGAGTCTCATTTTTGCGCACAGCCAACTTCACGTGAATAATCGATTAGTGTTTATCGATTGCGCGTTTTTTCGTTTAAAATAACGTATATCGAAAGCCTCGCATTATGTTGCCTCAACATTGTGCAGCATGTGCAACATGTGACAGCATTTGCAACATTGCCTCCCGGTGGGTTGCTTGCAAAGTTGCAGCTTCCATATATGTACAAACAGTATCTTTTATGCATAATTATGTAGTTTATGTTTGAAACGGAACTAAAGTCTTTTTTTGACTTTTTGGAGTTATTTTTTTTTTAATTAAGAAACGTAAATATTTTTTTTTTTCCCCCTGAACCTCCCCAAAGGCCAAAACAAGTTTTGGCAAACCCCTCCCCCCTCTCCCTTTCCTTTTTTTTTTCTTCACTTTCGCGTCCCCCCAAAACAAAAAAAAAAAAAAAACCAAAACAACAAAAAAAGCAAGCAAAAAAAAAAAGGGGGGGGGTCGAACGGAAGAAGGAGAGAGGAGAGATGGGAGGGCGTACTCGTGCTATTCGTACACACGAACTTGCAAAGTATCTGAAAGATTCGAAAGAGAACTGAATGTGGCGAGTTTGCGGCTCATTCTCTTTCCATTTGCCGCGTCGAACGGACGTTTCAGGCAGTTTTGTGGCGGTCGTCAGAAAGCTCGCACGTGCGAACGCGTCGTCAAAAGAAGCACAAAACAAAACAACAACAGCAACAACACAAATAAAAGAAAAACAAAACGAATACGAAAAAGCGAAAACGCCGTGTATTGTATTGTATTGTATTGTGGCAGAGTGCAGCCTTTTCACGAGTGTGTGTGTGTGTGCGTGTGTTTAGTGTGTTTTAAAAGAAGAGCAAAGAGCAAAAATTCTTAATAAATATTCAATAGCGACAAAAAGCGAATCGTTAAAAGAATGCAAAAATATTTGCAAGCACAACAAGCATATTAAGAAGCAGGCAAAGAGAGCAAGAAGAAGAGCAGCGAAAATATAACAACAACAACAAAATAAAATTAAAATTGTATAAAAAAAGTTTATAAATAGTGCACAAACAAGAGCCGCATTAAGAATTGTCAGGCGACGTCGTCGCCAGCGGCGACAGCAGCAGAAGCAGCAACAGCGACATCGGCGTTTGCGTCTGTGTCTCTGTGCCCCCTTCCGCGCGCCCTCTGTCTGTCTGTCTGTCTGAGGCGCGCTCGTGTGTGCCTGTGCGTGCGTGCGTGCTTTGTACACGTGTGTGTGTGCGTGTCTGCCTGCTTTCGTGCTGTGTGTGCGTGTCCGGCCGAGCCGGTGGTGTCCCCGTGTCTGTGTCTGCCGGCCTGCTCTCCGTCAGCGTCGCTGCCAGCGTCAGGCGCAGCGTATTCCCGTCGGTTTCTCAGTCCTCGGCATTCGTAGCAGCGCTGCGTCGTCGTGCGGTTTTGCAGCGCCAAGATAAAAGTTCAAGACGAAGAAGAAGAAATACAAATGCGAAATTCTATTGCGACGCCCAAGTGGAAATTAATTTATGGCACAAAATCTAATAAGTGAATGACAACAACAGACAACAACAACAGCAACAAGAAGAACGCAGCAAACAGCATCAGTTGTCGCAGTCGCGTCGCAGTCTCGTTGTCAAAGTGCGCACAAGTTTTAAATTTAGAAAGAAGACAAATTTAAGTATTGCTGCGCTTGCTGCAACGCTGACGCCGGCAGAGCAGCAGCAGCAGCAGCAGGCAACACGCGCGCCAATACAAAAGCTCTCATAGAGAGAGACAAAGAGAGGAGACACGTAAAGAGAGTGTAAGAGAACGGACGTTGACAGCGCAGCGCCGTCGGCAAATGAAATGAAAGAATAAAAATACGACGCGAAGCAGCGTACAAAGTGCCAAATTGTTAACATGTATTCAAAATAATAATAATATTAATAATAATTAATTAATCACATAAATAAATGCAATTAAAAGTGAACGAAAAAAATGGTGTCGACACCGACGCCGAGTGGCAATTTTAACAAAAAGCGAAAGAAATGCGCGAAATTGTTAACGAAAGGATGATGTTGTTGTTGCCGACTTGAGAAACCGTTAGAAATTCGAAAACAAAGCAAATCAAAAACAAAACAAAGCAAACCAACAAATTTGAAGCGCGACATAGCGTCAGAGAGTACGAGTGAGACAATTGAGAGAGCGAGACAGAGAGTGCAGTGTTGTATAATGACCGAGTACGTGACACCAAACATCAGCAGCGTGCTGAAAAACTTTCAGACAAGCGCTACGAAAAGCCTTCAGGGTCCCGCCGTAGCGCTGATCAAAAAGGAAATACTCAGCTCGCCGGAGCCACACGAGCTGCATCATCACCATCCGCATCCACATCATTCGCATCCGCATCACCAGCACCAGCATCACCTGCACCATCACCAGCAGCATCTGCTGCAGCAGCAACGGAGCAGCAGCATCCGCATGAGGGCAGCAACGGCAGCAGCAACGGCGGCAGCGGCAGCAACAGCAACGGCAGCAGCAGCAATGGCAGCACCGGCTGCAGCAGCATTGCCGGCGGCATTGGCAGCGGCAGCACACCTTCCTCTGCTGCCACCATTTATGTGGCACCGCCATTTCCCTTGCCACCGGAACTATCGCAACCAATACTATCGCAACCGGATTCGAGCTGCGGAGAACTGTATGAGACGCGACTGGAGGGCAAGACAATTGGATGCTTCTCTGTCGGTGGCGAGATGCGTCTTTGCTTGCCACAGTTTCTGAACAATGTGTTGAACGACTTCACACTCGATCAGATCAATCGCATATTCGACGAGTTGGGCATCTCGTGCTCGCAGTGTACACCCGATCAGCTGGTGGAGTTCAAGGCCGCCAAGATATTGCCCTCGGATGTCAAGGGCAGTGGGTTGATAACGCGCACCGATGCCGAGCGCTTGTGTGCCGCATTGTTGCATCGTTCGGATCGAAATAGTTATGTGCCGGTGGAGAGTCTGGCCAAGGGTGCCCTTAGCTTTCAGGTGTATCACAAGTGCTTTGGCAAATGCGAGGGTATCTGCACGCCGGACATGTACTCGTATCAGAAACCCACGTGCATCAAGTGCCTCCAGTGCGAGGGTTGGTTCTCACCACAGAAATTCGTCGGTCATGTTCATCGTAAGTTCGAGAATCGCACTTGCCATTGGGGCTTCGATTCGAGGAATTGGCACGACTATCTTCATGTCGCGCTCGATGTGGAGAATCGAGAGAAATATCAACGCATCCTGGATCAGCTCAGGGAGGTTGAAGTCAAGGAGATGCACAAGTGCGAATTGGATCACAAAAAACGAAAGGTGAGTCTGGTTTTCTTTATATTACTTTTTGTTTTTCAAATAAGGGTGCGCTGAAAGAATTTTAGGTTTTAGTTAAAGTAAGGAGAGGTTTTTATCTATGCGATAAAAATACTTGAAAATTTAAAATTTCTTGCATAGCTTATATGCGTTGAAGAAAATAATCAATAAATTTTGATATGATTTCATTGAAATTGTTCTTTATGAGTATCAGGTGATTTTATATAAAAATCTTAGTCCCGGGTTGTCATCATAATCATAATCATAATCATAAAATTATGTTTTCCTGAAAATGGCCACGGTTAGTCTTCCATATTTCGTTTATTTTCACATATTCAGAACGTTTAGAACATTATTAATTGAGTATGAAAAAATAACACAAGTTTTCAAATTTTTGATCTATGTTAACTTTATTTTTTAAATCAAAAACTTCGTGTCCTGTTTTGTCTTCTTTTTCTTGTCTATCCGTTATTATCATCTTAAGCAATCCTGTTTTTTTGAGGGGTACCTTGCTGCCCTGTATGTTACTTATTTAGAAATAAAAAAACCCACTTTGGAATAGTATAAAGATTATCGCGGATAAGAAATAAAGAGTAGAAAATTGGTTTAATTTCTTACGATGAACATCAATTTTTTCCACTGTGAATTGTTGTTTCTCAAATGAGATTTGTAGAACAGAAAAAAAGAAATAAACTTTGAGAGGTTAATAACAATTTAACGATCTTTCCAGCGAGTAGCTTTCATTTTATTCACAATTAATTGAAACTCGCCTTGTCCATACTCGCATCATTCATTCACTCATTCATACTCATTCATATTTAATGCGTGATTTTTGAGTGCTTTACGACGCGTTTTATTGGCCTGCGCCAACACGACGCTGCTTTGCTCCTCGGACTCATCGACATGCATTAATAAGTACAACAACAATAACAACCATCGTACATCATGCGTAGTTAGCTAGTTTCGTTAAGTTTTAGTGCGTTGCGCAGCAAGTTGGCATCCCGCTGCGCCGTTAACTGCGCCCTAGCGACGACGCAAGCAGCACGGCAGACGTAGCAGAGCAAAGGCGCCGCCGTCGGCTTTTGCACACCTCCAACAGCAGCAGCAACAGAAGCGGCGCCCACAAGCGTCGACTGAGGCGGCGCCATATTTGGTTGTCGTTATTGTTGTTGTTGCTGCTGTTGTTGTTGTTGTCTTCTCATTCTCATTCACTTTTCGCATTCGCAGTCAATTCGATCTTCTTTAACGACATTTCGTTGCTGTGTGCGCACAAAAAAAAAACAAGAACAACAACAAGAAATACAAAAAGGCAAGTCAAGCGCGCTGACAGAGATAGCTAGATAGGCAGCGCCGCAACAACAGAGCGACAGCGCAGAGCAACATTTAAAATTTATAATACACATTTTTATAATTTTATTATTTATTTGTTTTTGTTGCTGCCTTTGTCTTTGTTGTTGCCTTTGTGTGTGGTTGCTATGCGTCTATTGAAATGTCAACTGCAATTTGCCGCCGCTTTGCATATGTCTCAATTGTCGTCTCTTTTTACACCCGCAATAAGCACAGAACAGCAGCAGAGGCAGTGACAGCGGCAGCGACGACAGCAGCAGCAAGAACGAACAACAACAACAACAGTGCTGCTCTTGACTATTTTTTATAGCTGTTTTATTTATTTAAACTACTTAATTTTATGCTTAAACAGCGCACTCGCCTTTTTTGTTGTTGTTTATTTTGATTACAATAAATACCAGCGTTTTTTTTGTGTTTGGCCCAAAGCTTTTTTGCAGTTGTTGCGTGCGTACTGCGCAGCCAGCGCGTCTGCTGTGGCCATGGCCGAAGCAACCGATCGACGCTTCGACGCCGGCAGTCAAGTCAACGTCGACGACAACTTGTCTCTGCTGACGTCTGTTTGCTGGCAAGCAACGACAACAACAACAACAGCGTTTATTATTTTTAGTATAGCGCACTGTCAATTCTGATACAAATCGAACGAAATCAATCGATACGATTGTTGCCAAGCCAATCGGTCAATCGATTTGCATTTTTCTCTGCACAATTTATCGTCGCTGTCAACTTTTTGCCTGTCATTGTCGCGACATCGACTGCGCAGCTTCAATGTTAAAATCTACAGCAAATACTTTGTAATAATATAATGAGCAGTAAAAAGGGCGTATGGGGCATGGCCAGAGGGCGCAGTAGAAGGGGCAACGGCGCCGACGTTGCCTGAGCAAGGGCAAAAATAAATCGCAAAAAACCGGTTAGCTTTTGTCTGTCTGCTGTCTGCTGCTGCGCTGCTCTCCCTCTGCGTTGTACTCCTGGTCTCCCTCTCGCTCTCTGCCTCTCTCTCTTTTGTGCTCTCTCTTTGAGTGCGCTGCTTTTGTCTGGGGCGCCGCGCAGTCGCAGCCAGCGGTGTTTGTTGCGCAAAAAGGGAACACACAAACTTAGTACATACAGAGATAAAACAATAACAAGCAGCGACGCAGACGCAGCAGCAGCAGCGCAGGCAGTTGCCAGCAGACAGCGACAGTGTGCAAGAGAGAGAGAGGTAGGGAGAGCGCAGCATGCAAACAAAACTCAGCTTTGAAATGCCAATGAACGTGATAGACGACGACGGCGACGACGACGACAACAACAACAACAAAAACAATAACGTCGACGACGACGACGAAGCTGACGTTGTCACGAGGCGCAGACTTTGACTGAGCAGTCGGCAGACCTATTGTGTTGTTGTTTTGCCTGTGCCTGTGCGTGTGTGTGTGTGTGTGTGTGCCCTTCGCAATTGTTGTTGCTAGGCTTTTTCTCTTATTTTCTTATTGTTTTTGCTTGTCCGCCTATTTGTGACTAATCAAGTTGGCAGCCCTCGCAGCCGACGCCAGAGTTGACTTTCGCTGTTCGTAGCCAGTGTTGCCAGAATAGCCAAATTTTATAAAAAAAAGTTGATTGTATGGAGTTGCTTATATTAAAAGAAGCTAGAAAAAGCGAGATTTTCCTCTATACTGCAATTGATCTTAGAAAAAAGCCAAAGTTGCCAGCACAGCTCGCAGTTCTTATTGTTATCTCTCTCTCATCCGCCTCCCACAACTGTTTCTTACATAAACCGCAAATTAGAATCATTTTGAGACGCAAAACGTTCCGATTGGAATTCCATATATACATATTTTTGTTTTTAATTTTTCTCAACACAAACAAAAACGTTATCAACGGGTTTTGCTTATCGCTCATAATATTAACCAAATTTACATAAAATACTTAAATCTTCTTAGTATGCTCGAAAGTATATACACAACAGACTTGATTTGTCTTGACTTTTGCTTGCTTTTTGTTTATCCGTCCGTCCGTCGTGTTTTTCTGGTTGTATGCATGAAATTACAAAGCGAAAAGCGAACGCATAGCACGTCCCAAGCAGCGTCAAGTCGAGAGAGTTGTTGTAATCCATTGGACACTCTCGTTTATCTTATCTGCTCCCAGGCCAGGCTGATAAAGTCAGCGAAAATATATTCGCTGACCACGTTTTAAATTGCCAAAAAAATAAAGCAGCAAAACACACAAACACATTCGCACTCTCACACACGCAGTCAGGGTTACGTTTAATCAGCCGATCCGTAGAGCACAGCTGATAAGATCGCTTGACTCTCTCAGAATCTTTAAATATGTCGCATAGAGTAGATTCCTCTCTCTCTCTTTCTCTCTCTCGTTCTTCCTCTTTCGGTTCATTAAACATCTGGCATTATAATTTGATTAGTGATCAGAGCTAATTGGATTGTCATGCTAAAGTCACATTAAATAGCCTTGGAATTTCCGAAACATATTTTGAGGTTAACTGTTTTGAAAGTGTTCTGAAAGTAACTAACACTAATTAACTAGAAAAATATAAAACACCTCTTAAGTACCCCAAATGTATTAGAAACTTTTTATCTTTACTATCGTATACGTATCATTAACTCTACAAGTAACTTATCCTGCAGATCGCTCTAAACTGCCTTGGGCAAGTGTTGTGCGCCCCGGTCCAATGACTGTTGTTGTACTTAGTATAATATAAAACTTAAATATATTTACATATATTATATAGTATAGAATTCTACGTATACATATTTTAATACTCTATGTACTCCACATGTGTGTGGCTGATTATTAACCCCAGGGATTTGCTTCGGTGAGCTCGTTTGTTGTTGGGAGAGCTGACAGTTGGCGATGTGATAAGCGCGATAAGCCGTCGAGCGCTTTTTTTGCGCCATAAGCTCTTGCTCTGGACCCCCCGTCCCCTCTCTCTGCTAATACTACTCGTTGATCTAAGTATGCAGTAGGCAAAAAGCCCGCTGGCCAGTCTCGAGACCTCCTCGCGCATCATCATGTCATGTGATGTTCGTTTTGCAGTTTCTATTTTTTTTGCTCTCTATGGTTTTATACCCAGCTTTATATGTGAAAAGGGTTTTATTTGTTGTAAGTAACTTTTGAAGAACCACATGCTTTTTGACAGCTATATGGATTGTTTCAGATAAGATCTCTGGATTAATTTGGCATTTAAAAGAAACTTTTTAGTTTTGGTTGTTTTTTGTTATTTTTTAAAGTTTGTTTTTACATGAATGAATTGAATACCTAAGAATTTGTGTTGTTTGGGACTTACCAACACTTAAATAGTATTAGTAGACTAAATATGCTGTTGATCTGCAAACTAACTATTTAATGCTCAAAAAATTGTATGTTAAATTGTTGTTTTTTGATTTTTTTCAAGACTTTAATTTAAAAGAATCTAAAATAGGTCAAAATTGTAGAGCAAATTTATCATATACAGTGTTGGTTAATCAGTGCAGGGTATTTAACAGTCGAGTATGCTTGCCTGTTGTTTTCCTTACTGTGTGTTTTTTTGCGCTAATACTTAAGTCCTAAACGAAGCGAACCAAAGGCAAAGTCTCTCAAGGTGTGGCCCGCTCTTGGCCCCACCGTACTTACTGCTTGCCATGTTCTGAGTACTTTTGCATACGTTGTTGTTGTTGTTGTTGTTGCTATTGCAACTGTTGCTTGTTGTTGGGACAGGTGTGTGTCTGCCTGGCTGAAGCTCTCTCTCCATCTCTCTCCCTGCTTCTTCTTCCGTTCCCGTCGAGTTTTATGCGTCGTTTATCGTCCGATCTTAAATCTAAATAGTTTGCTTGTTGTTGCAGTTTCATTGTTCCCCCCCCAGGGAAACGAGAGAGACAGAGAGAGAGTCAGACTCAGACCCAGACCTAGAGCCAGACTCGAGACGCCGACAACGTCGTGGACCTGTCCCCACACACACACACACTTTAAACTTCGCAGTGCGCACTCTCTCTCCTCGCGTCTCTCTCCACTTAGCAAATGTTTAAAAATCATTCTCGTGTTTATTTTAATTAAGCCCAACGATTAAATTCGAATGTTCGATTTTTGTTGCCTAATGATATTGGCGTTTCTCGGTGTTGTTGTTGTTGCTTGTTACAGTTGTTGCTGTTACGGTCTGTTGTTGTTCTTGTTGCGTATCGTTTTTCAATTGACTTGAGAAATTCGTATTTATTTTTTTTTATTCGCACACAGAGATTTGTGAAAATATTTAAATAACCGAAACGTGTTTCAACATTTTTATTTCATTTGATTTTCGTTCGATATTTTCTCTTTTTTTTTGTTTGCATCTCTTTGCTAAGGTGCAAATTATAATGTAAATATTTTGTCAACGATTTGAGCAAATGTTGTTGTTATTTTTAGTATTTTAAGGGACTCATGATTATTCAGAATTACAATACATAAATCATGCAGTGAAGGAATGCTTTGAAGATTTGCTTACATATTGTATTAGCTTTATTTGTTTTAGATTTTTAGAGAATTAAGCTAAGCAGAGTTTATGAAGAATCTCAATGATAAATTGTGTAATTCTTCCTATAAAAAAATTATAATTTATTATTTTTTTCTGATTGAGTTTTATTTTTATTTGTAAATGTTTTAAATATGTTTGTTTCTTTCTTTAAGACTTTGCTTGAGGCTTTTATAAAATGTATGAGATGATCTTACGGAAGAGAACGGAAAACATCATGAGTATCTTTTAGTCATTCAGTTGAGATATTAATAATATTTTATTTTATATTTTTTTTAAATTGTTTTTTTTTTTTGTATAGTTTGTTTTTATTACCTTGAAAATACAACTTCCGTGTATTACATATTTGTAGTTTTAGTGCTTTCGTTTTTTTTTACTTTCTTCGTTCCCTGTAGAGCATTACGCATTCGCCACGTTGCTGTTGACATTGCACTCTGGAATTTGTATTTATTTTTCGCGCAATTTGCTAATAGGCAATGACCTCGTTTTGCCTTGTAGTTGTCTCTGTTGTTGTTGTTGTTGTAGCTAGTGTTCGACTTTAAATGTGTTACAAATGCCCCAACTAAGTTGTGTATATAGTAGGTATTATGCATATAGTACTGTATGGTGTAGTTTATTGAGTATTTCGTATATATTGTGTGTGCACAATCAAAGTTGATAACGACGTAAGAAACTTTCGCCTTATCACATCGCGGGGTCTCGCTCGTCGCTTGGCAATATGCTTATCAGGCTTTAAGAAAAATAGTGCTTATCTTCTCTCTTGGTGGCGTATCCATATCTATCCGGACTGCGGCAGCGGCACCTTTAGCACCACGTCTAAGCGTCGTCTTCCGTGGCAGACGTGACAGAATTTGCATGCGGCGATTAAAAGAGCGACGCGTATCGCAAATCTTCTTGGGGCCGACTATGCCTCGTCTTCGTCTCGGTCTCTCTCTCTCTCTCTCCCTTGACAACAACGATGGTGCTGCAGATGATGATGATGACGTTGATAATAATGGCCATTTCACACACAAATACAAACACAAAGCACACACACACAAACTTGCATCGAGCGAGTTGTTTACAAGCGATTTCCTAGTGTCATTTCCCATGTTCGCGCTGGCCAACGTTTCCGTCAGGCGTCGCCCCGGCCTGCCCCCTACCTTTCCCCCCGTTTCCCTCTTCGACCTGCTTGTCTCCTCCGCCTCCTTGAGAACTGACAGTTTACACCTGGCACAGGTGACGGTCTATGACGGCGCTGCAGCGACTTGCTTCACTGGTTCAGGTTCAGTTACTGGTTCTGCCTCTGCTTCTGGTTCTGGTTCTGCTGCTGCTGCTGCTGCTTCTCCTCCTGGTCTGCTTTCGCACCAAGTTTGTTTCCTTCCTATTTGCCTAACGGTTGCGTATCGCATTGAGCGGAAATTTGCGAGGGGCAAAGGGGTGTCGAGAGGTACTGCAACTGTAGTTACAGCCCCCTATTTAAGCCTAGTTAAAGGTGCTTCTCTCTCTTTCTCTCTCTCTCTTTTCTGTCTCTGTACCAACAACAACACAATCATCTTTCTAATTGACAGTCAATAAGAAACTCTGCACAACAATAAGATTTCCCATAATTGTTGGCAATTAGCCATTAAATGATATGAATTTTGGTTTCCCATTCAATTTTTTATCAATTTGCAAAATTGCAAGAATGGAATGGAATGAAAAAGAAGTAATACCCATAGGTATTTTCTCTCTATTTATACTGATTGCTTTGCTCCGGCGATAACAAACCATAATTTTCTTTGATGATTAAAACTTTGTTACATTTTGCCAACTTGTTGCGTTGAAGGGGAGACGAAAAGGGCGAAAGAGTGTGCAAATAGTTTGCGAATGTTGACAAAAAAGTGAAGTAAATTATGAATAGAATGAAGATTGGGAGCTCAATTGAGGTTAGCTTAGTGAGAGGAAAATTTGGCAACTCAATTGAGGTTAGCTTAGTTAGTAGAACAATATTTGAAGACTTAAACAAGATTAGGTTAGTTAGTTAGAAAGAAGAGTGTAGCTTGAAGTCTTAAGGTTAGTTGAAGTTTAGAAGAAAAGCGGAAGAGTTCAAACGGCAGCAAATTTCCGCATGGAATCCGAAGAAGAAAGTAGTTAAGTGCATCGATTAAGGTTGAGTATAGTTTGTTCAAGATTATGTTATGTACAATTAAGCAAAAAGTATAATGTATCAATGAAGAATTGTATTTAATGGCTCTATTGATGATATGGTTTTTCTTTTTTTAGAAGTCAAAGGTTTATTAAAAATAGAAGAAAGAAGTTATAGAGCATCGTTTTGATTAAGTTCTGGTTAAAGAGTTTTTACAAATATTTTCAAACATATTAAGCGAAAGTTTGTAGAAATTGGCCGAAAACTAAAATTAAATGAAGAAAGAATCAAGTTTAAAGACTTCATTATGATAAGACTAGTTTGGAACAAGGTTCTATTTAGGCTTTTTAACTTTAATGAACTCTCTTCACTTATCAATGTTGTAATTGCATTTGGAAATCTGCACTTAAATACGCAACTTGCAATGCAGACAAACCCCATTCTAGCCCTCTTCTCTCCCTCTTTCTCCTCTCCCTCTGCTCTTGCTGTTAACCTTGTTGCAATTGCAATGGTTTCAGTTTCTAAACGGTTTTTTGGTTACACCTTTTGCACTTGTCAGGCACCAAATTGATTGACAGCAATTGTAATTGGAGCAGCAACAATTGCAGTCAGTGTACGCTTTATGCAACTAACTGGAGAATCGCTTCGAGCCCAATTGATTCGTCTGCCAACCTCTGTCTACCTCTCTCTCTCCCTCTCCCTGTCTCTTTCTTTTTACTAGGCGTGGCAAGTGGTAAAAATCTTGAAGGTAAATCCCGATAACTGTCGTGTCTGACTGGAACTATCTGCCAAGTACTTTCACAAGCGACACCAACAGTAACAACAACAATTACAACAACAAAATTTGTGTTAGATTTGCGTGCTGCAGCTGCCTTCATTGTTAATGTTGCTGCTGTCGCCGTAGTGCTGCTGCTGCTGTTGTTGCTGCTGCTGTTGTTGGGTGGGTGTTTTGAATTTCAACGGCTACTCGTGTTGAGCATCGAGCCAAAAGCCGTCAAGAGAAATTCTAGACGTTTTACACGTCAAATGTGGCTGCTGCTGTTGTTGTTGTTGTTGTTGCTGCTGCTGCTGCTGCCGCCTGTCAGTGCGCATGAGTGAACATTGAGCCGAGTGTCTAGCTATGTTAGAGCTGAGCAACACAAAAAAAAATAAAACCAAAACAAAACAAACAATAACAGCCGCGGCAGTAACAGCAGCAACAACAACAACAACGTCGACAACAACGTCAATTGTAAATTTCGCGCGACATGGCGGCAAATGCAACAACAACAGCCGCCGCCCCCCAAGCGCAACAACACCCCCAGTCGAACCTCCCAACTGCCTCTGCCCCTGCCACCTTCTCGCTTAGTACAACACGTCAACGGCATTTGTTCGTTGTAAATGATATTGTCGTCACACGAACACACACACCAATGCACTACAACACACCAGCACACACACATACACTCGACTTGGCTGCAAGTTTGGTTGGTGCTGCGAGGATGCCACAATACTTATGCCTCAATGTGCCTCAAGACAGCGCAATGACGTCGTCGCCTCGATACACTAACAAACATTTGCATTAGGCTCGTTACTTAGGCACCCTACACATAGTTGCTAGGGCATATGCACTGTGCACAGGCACTTTGAAAAAGGTGTAGGCTTGAAAAAACCAGTGTAATTCAATGTTTTAGTTGTACATTTTTACATAAATAAATATAATAATCAAGGTATGTAATAAAAGTATAGAATGAATTTCGTAAAGTACCTAAAAAAAAGGAAAAATTGAGTGACGATGAGTTTTATACATTTATTATATAAATTAATAAAATTCATAGTATAGTTAGACTGGAGAAGTAAAACAAAAGAATGGAGATTTTAGAAATAAATAAATTGATATACTTCTTTAATATTGACATTTTCCCAAGGAAAAGTAAGCCAAATATCATTAAAATGATATTTTAATAATTTAAAGATGATTTTTGTATGGAAAAACTGATTTTTTTAATCAATGGGTTATTATTAAGCAGTTTCCATTGTTTAGTAGCGTTTAGACAGATTTAAAATTATTAAAATAACTTAATTAATTTGATTATTTTACTTAAATTAACCTACAAGAAATTATTTTCCTTTTTTTTTCCATGTGACTCTTATTCTGAACTCACCTTCACTAGATCGCACTCTTTGTCTTACCCAAATTCCATTGCAATTCCTTGTAGCGCACCTGAGATTCGTTGCAATTTGTTTTTTCCACTCATCCTCATAATTTTAGGTGTCTTGCCTTGCCCAACGTTGTTGTTGTTGTCGCAGGCAACTGAACTATAAAAAGCGCGGCCAGTTTGCATTGTTGTCATGAGCTGCCCTGCTCTCCTTCCCCCACCCCTCTCCCTTTCGAATGTAATGCAACCCTCGACAACAGCAGCAGCTTTACTGCTGCCCCCTCCCACTGCAGACGTCGCTTTTGGGTTCGTTTTAATTGGCGCACGCAAATTGCGCGCACATAACCTCAAACACAGAATGTGCCAGCGTCACCTCCCTCTAGCCCCCTGCCTCTGCTCCCTACATTGCCCCCGCTGACTGCTGTTGTTGCTGTTGATGACGTCGGGCAGGCACGCGACTTGGGCTAATGAAACATTAGAAGCTGACAAGGCGTCGTCGAAGACGCTACTTGTCTGTGGAGGGTGGTTGGAGGGGTTGAGGGGAGGGGAGGTTTGTCTACTTGGGGGTGTAATTATAACGTAACGTGCATTTAACAATTCTGGGCTAACGTTGTTGCTGTTCTTGCAATCAACGAAATGTTTGACTGACGCGCAGTCATTCTATCTCCCTCTCTTTTGCTCTCTCTTTCGCTCGCTTTTGCGCTGTTGTTTACGGAAATATTGACGCAACAAAGCAAACCAAAGCGAGCGACCTCTTTATTGCCCCCTCGCCGACCACTACAGCCCCCCTTCTCCCTTACCACACCTTGTGGCTTACCTGGCGCACTTGACGCCGCATTGTGCGTGACAGGCAGATCTTGAGAGTCGGTCTCTCTCTGTCTCGGTCTTTGTCTCTTTCGCTCTGGTCCAAGTGGCGGCGGCGTATTCACCAAGTCGTTGTTGTTGTTATCCTTTCCCGTCGAATGCGCCCTTTGCGGCTTATGTAAGCGGCCTAAATGCGGCGCAATGCGTCAACTGTTGCGCCTTGTCGTGGCAATCCCTGTCTTATCAGGTACAAAAAGCTACAACTGCAACAGAAACAACAACGACATCATTATCACTCACATCGTTATAGGATGTATTGATAGTATAGACTTTGAGAGGGTGCATATTGCTTTGATGAGACATCGATCATTTCATCAGTAGGTTAAAATGTACGAAAGGAAATATCTTTGATTCTAAAAAAGTACAAAGTGTGTTATTTTTTGTAAGAAATCTACACCAACATAAGTTAAATTATTTGCTGTTTTTTAAATAATAATTGGATTACTATATAACACTCGCTAAATTTCTTAATTTTATCTTCTGCAACCCCTTTTACAAGTCTTGTCAAAATTAAACACAATTATAAGTTATATACGAACAATCAGTGAAGTCTTATGCCACAAACTGCAAGAGTATAAAACCTTCGACATAGTCAAGTCATGCTTTTGTCTTTATCAGCTTCCTTCTTCCTCTTCTTGGTCAGTCATATGTAAGTGTTGCGAGGGGTCTCTAATCAAATTGCAGTTTTGAACTTGATTCGCGCAAAAAAAGAGACTCAACCCAACTCGCAGTCAGCCTGTTGGCAATTATTTGGGCCGCATAAACCGGTTGCCAATTGCCAATTGCGCCAACTGCGCGTTGCCAATTGCGAGTTGCCAACAGCAGCAGCAACAGCGGCGACGGCGGCAGCATAGGCTAGCAAAATGTTGGCCAAAACACAAATTTGTGGGCCAATGTTGCCGCTGCAATTGTTGTAAGTGGCAGTTGAAGAGAGAGAGAGAGAGATTCGAGTAGAAAAATTGGAAATTTATTAAAGAGAAAATAGTTCGAAATTTGAGGAAAATAAACCGAAATTATTTCGAAGGTTGAAATTATGATATACTGAAAATTACTTAAATAAATTTATAATAAACATTAAGTTAGATGAGAGTAACTTGTGTTAGTTAAATTAATAAATATAATCAAACTCACAAGGCAAACTAAAAAAAAAAAAAAAAAAATTATAACAATTAATTGAAGTTCCTGTAAAGCCCCCAAAAGAAACGACAAGTAAAACTACTCAAGCCGCATTAATTGTTGCATGCAACATTTTTGGGCCTGCTGCTCCTGCTGTTTTTTCGGTTGCCGTTGCACGTTGTAATTGCAACTGCAACAAGTTGTTGCCATTGCCATTTAAACCAATTGCTGCCACTGCCGACAACGACGACGACGACGACACGCCCCCATTGCCACTGCCGCCTACTTGCGCCTCAATTATGCCAATTGCAGTTGCGCCGCCATGACCTTAAAAGGCAACATGGAAATGTCTGCCTCACCTGCCCCACATGCCGTGGCAACTGTGCCTCGGCGACATCGTCGTCGTCGTCTCGAGTTATGCAATTCTTCAGGCGGCAGCCGTTTTTTGGCTAAAAATATTTTAAGTGGTTTTGGCCAACATTTAGCTAAGGTTGTCGCGCTTCGCATTTGACCCACTCAGCTGCAGCGGCAGCAGCGGCGTCGCCTTTAACTGCCAATGGCAATTTTCCATTTGCCATTTTCCATTTTCCATTTATTCCATTTATACCGTTTTTTTCAGTGCGCGCATTTTCCAGTTAATTATGCCGCACATTGTTGCCAGTTGTGTCGAGTTGTCGAACAGCCGGCAACCTTGTCCAGTTCTGTGGTCAGGAACTCGCGTGAACACCCCCTTTCCCACACCCACGTCAGACGGTAACAGCCAAGCAGCTCATGTGAAGTTCTCGCGAAATTCTCATGAAATTCGTTTGAAAATTATTCATATTTTCCTCGTGAGTTTTCTTTTTCAGTTTTTCCCAAAATGAAAATATTTTGTTCATTAACAAAAAAGAGGCGACACAAAAAAAAAGTCGAGAAAAAATTTGCGCAGACATTCAATGTGAATGTGGGCGTGGTCCACCGCGCCGACGACAAACAATTTTGACTGCCAACAAGAGAGAAAGAGAGAAAAAATAAAGAGTGAGCAAGCTAGCGGGTGAAATAATTTTTGAGAAAATATGCCGAAAGTGCAAACAAGCATAATATTTAAAATTTATGGGAATTTCGCTTGACTGTCTCTATATGAATCTGGGCATATTAGCTAAGGGGAAACCCGCTCAGTTTGGAAAGAAAACTTGAAGGGAAGGAAGTAAGGAAGGAAATTAAACCTATTTTGACCAAAAATATAACCTATACTTAAACAAAGTTATGATATTGAAATTTATAAATTAATATTTGAAGGAGTCGAGAAATCTAATAATTTATGTTTGTACATTTTTTATATCAAACGAAATTAAATATAATATTGAACCTATTTTGATTAAAATTTAACCTATTTAACCTAAGTGAAGGAATCGAGGATACTTATAGAATAGATTTCAAACTCTTTTGTATTTAACAAAATTTTCTAATATCTTTCTACATTTTTGCTTTCTCTAGTCTCTTTCTTAGTACATTCCTTCTGTGGCATACTTTCTCTCTCTCTGTCTCTTTCCTCTCTGAAGATTATCTATATCTTTTAGGTCTATGCCTTGCCCATTTTCATGTCATGTCAGCAACAATTAGCCATCGTCTTCATCGTCGTCTTTGCTGTTATAAATAGCCAGTAAAATAAATCAAATTTATGTGTGAAATGGTAAAACTGAGAGAACAAGAGAGAGAGAGAGACAGCGAGATAGGCACAAGGAGTGAGCACTTTAACTATAAAATCCTAAATGCGTATCTAACAATAA
>JAEIFJ010002900.1:0-28709 GCA_018903435.1 Leucophenga varia
ACTTTATGAAAACAGTCTACCATGCCAACTTTTGACTGTTTCACACAATTCCCACAAACCTAATATAGCCTTTTATAGGGTATGAAACAAAAAAACAGAAGAAAAATAATAAATAAATAATATTTATTTTAGTATATATGTGTGTGTGTATTTGTATATTTATTACTGGGCACGGCGCTCGTTCAACTTGAAAATTGATTGATGCAGCTTTTGTATGCGCCTCCTACCACATAAATCAATATTGTTATGGGATCGTTTTTCGCGCCATCAATATACGAGATACATGATCTGACAATGAGACTGTTACATGGACAAGCCATGGACTGCTGCTAGATACTATACTACACACATACATACATAAATATATATCTATGCACTAACTCTTTTTGTTGTTGTTGTTGTTGTGGTTTCTCTTGTAATCTCATCTTATGGTGGCAGCATAGATATAATATGGTATATAGTATATATTACATTAATTATTTACCCTCACTCTAGCCTTCCCACTCGCGCTATCATTTGCTATCTTTATCACACTTATATACTTTGTATATGATAGCATGGAAGAGCGTGATCTGTAGCGTTGTTGGTAAAGAAGGGTTTCTTATTTAATTAAAAACACTCTTATGTGTGGCAAGTGCAGTTTTGTGGCGTTATTTAATAGTTTTCTTCTTTTTTTTTTCTTTTTTTAATAAATATTGCAATCGATGCAATCTGGAAATCGATCGTTAGATAAAATTAAGTGAAAATTAAAGGAATGTAGCAATCAGATACATTTGTATCCGGTTTTAAACAAAAACTCAAATAAATTGAAGCCATGTCCAGAAACTTGGCCAACACCAGACCGACTGGCTTCACGCGATAACTGGCCGTTATGTAGTCTGCAATGGCGCCGCGTCCCCAGTCCACGGTGAATATGTTGTAGTTGCCGCTGCCCTGAGTCATGTATGCCGGCACCAAGTACCCGTACAGGTTGGCATGTGCATTGCCCAGCCATCCATGGATGATGACCCTGAGAAAAGGAAAGAGATGGGAATATTCCTTAAATATTCTAAGACGGAATTAAATTGTAATCATGTCTGACTCAAAGATTGATTCTTAAATCCATCAACTGACTACAGAATCAATTCAGAACTTTAGAAACTTCTTCAACTTCAACTTAAAAACAGACAGGCCTCGGAAGTTGTGCCAAGCATTAAGCCCGGAAGACACTTTGAATGAATTCATGAATGACTGAATGAATCATTTATGCTTACCGCGTGGGATTGAAGGGATTATAGCGTGACTGTCGCAAGGAGGCAGCATCATAGAGTCGCACGGTTTGTGTGATAGTCATTGCCGCCATTGTCTCCTGCTGCTTGCTTGGATTCGCATTCAGCCCAAAGGCGGCACTCAACGTGTTGCCAACGACCTGCTGCAACAGACGATTACCATTTGAAGAAGGCGGATGCGGATTCTGCGACGTTTCTGCGGGTTTGTCGTTGGCATCCAGCGGCTGATTATTGCTGGTGTGCAACTGGAAATATGTCTGTCGTTCGGCATTGTACAGCAAATTATAGTCCTGCAGTCGTAATAGTTGCTCATCGCTGGCCATTTGGCCATCGATGCCCATGCCGATGCCCATGCCGATGCCCATGCCGGCATCGCTGACGTTGGCCAAGTTATGCCCTTGCGGGCTCATTAAGTCGCCCTCTCCGTTGCTTGGCACTGCATTTTGTGTGCCACTCCCAGTAGAGGCATTTTCATGCTCATTTCCATTAGGTAGCTGCCGTCGCTGCTGCTGCTTCTGTTGCTGCTTTTTCTTCTTGTACTGCTTCAGCCTTCGTCTCCTGCCTGCCCTCATCGTCATCATCGTCGTCATCGTTGTGACACTTTCCGCTTCATTTGTCACTTTTACTTGCACTGCGGGTCTTTGCTTTACGTCTGCCAAAAGCAGCATCCCTTTTCTCCATCTCCATCTCCGTTGCCAATTGATTGTCATCCGCATTGACCTGCCGGGCACTGTAATCATCGGCGTACGTATAATTTAGCTGCTCTTTGGATTCCAGTCTATACTTGCCCGGCCCATGTAGCTTTGCTGCAGTGAGCCACAAATAAACTGTCGGCAAAATGAAAGTGCATTAGTCGTGGAAACTAGAGCAATTGATAATAATGAAGATGATGATGGAGAGATGATAAAGAGGAAAAGTGAAGGATGATCACCTGACTGCCAAATGAAAAACAACACAAGTTGTAGCCGCATTATCTTTGTGATGTGTACTTGCTGTGCATTCACAATGGTGTATTTCACATAATCATCTTCCGTTCCGTATCGTAAACCACCATCGACGAGCTTCGTTTAAGAACTGACTTGAGATTTCACGACGTACGCTTGACATGATTGTTATGACTACCCGAAGAAGAGTTATTAATATGCAGCACTTCTCACCATATACTTCAGTTGCAGGTTTCTGCTTAACAAGCGGTAATTGTTGCCGAATTCCCCCGAAAACCTACGAAACAGAAAAAAGTGAAATAAGTATAAATACAAAACGAAAACCGTTGCTTGGCTCGTTCCACTCACCCGCCCATATTCAGTTCATTTGCTGCTAATCTGTTGAGTCAATAAAAGTTCTTTTCGGGAACTACATTCAGTTTCTTCGGCGCTGTGCCACTAACCAAGTTTTCGACCAGGCTACTTAGCACTTGGCATTTTGGGATAGGTCAACAACCAAACTACGTGTAGTCTACAAGAACGTGAGGGCGAACTTTCTAGTTATTTGCTGTTTGTGCAAAAAAAAAAGAGTAAAAATGGATTAAAGAGGAAAATTTCATCGACAGATGAAAACTTTAATGTGAAAATTATTTATTTAGAGTGCGTTTTAAAATGTTTATTATTATTATAGCAAACGTTTTTTTAAAGATATTATTAGCGATTACAGTTTAAATGGCGGTAATTTCGCTTACATATGTTTTATCCGCTTGTTAAATTAGAATTTTGGTACAACTTGCAGCTCTCTATTCCCAAATCCCAATCATAAATATTTATGCAGTTTAGCCCAAGTTAATTTAATTTAAAAGAAAAAATTTTTTTTTTTTATATTACCAGCAGAAGTTACTTATTTTCTAATCAATCTTAATATATTCTTTACTTTTCTTTTACAGGTAAGTTCATACAAAGTTCAGCAAACAAACTTGATGATGGCTGCAAATAACGACATGCGTGGAAGAAAATATTAAAGCCGAAACGGGTCACCATTTTTAACGACAACATCCGGCGCGTGCATTTCCTGTGGCTGAATTGGTGAAGAGGACCGTAACGAGAAAAGAAACAATGTGCAATATTATTATCGCGTAGATCGGTTGACAAAAAACGTGACGAAAACAAAAAATGATAAACACCCTCCCTGAAAAGGTAACAAAGCATATAAAAAGAATAAGCAAATTGTGCAGGTTAACAGCTCCATGGTGGGCGAAGGTACACGGTACACGGCACACTTGATATCTCCTGCCTTATCTCATGTATGCACAAGGAGCAAGCCGCACAGGGTTCTTGAAAAATGAAATTCTCAAGTGCGCACTTGATGATTTTGCTGCAGAGATAGCGAAATTTATTGAATTCTTGCTGTGTAGACGATTCCGGTGTATGTGTGTGTGTGTGTGTGTTCCTGCACAGGTTTAGGCCGGAGGCGACATTTTAATTTTGCACCCCAAAGGATGTGGTAAGGGTAAGGGAGTGGTTCGCTGCTGATGGCTCAGCAAAAAGCGCTGCGAAAGGCGGCAAGTTCAATGTACAGCGATGTTGCATTGTTGCACTTGCTGCAGCACTTATTGTGTTGTAATGCAACACTCAGACAGGATTTGCGGCAAACAATACACCACGGCCCCATAATCGATTAAAAACGGCTGAAAAAGGCAAACGCAATTGCAGGAAGAGCAGTCAGGGCAGGAATCCGGAGAAGCTGCAGCTCCACAGCTGGAGTTAAGCCTGCGGGCCAACAGCAGTTGCTTGTGCTTGTGTTTGTTTTTTTCTGCTTAGACTAGTAGTAGCTGCAAGCTCAAAAATGTCACTCGAGTGACTTTTATTACACTGAGGGTGGTTGAAATCCACCACCACCCCCACGAAGCACCTTCCGCCCGGTCTCTACTTGGGGGTATAGCTTAGCCTGTTGGACTATTTGCCCGCAAAATACTTGAGTCGGCTTGGTGTCAGCATTTACCAGCCAAGTGCTGCCTCTATGCCAAAGTGGAGACCCTGGACCGCGTCTAGGGTCTCCTCCTCATCCTCCTCTCCTTCTTTTACTACTGCCACTACTATGCGACTGAAGCGTTCCTCAAGCGTTGCCACTTCACTTTGCATCCTGCGACTTTGAACAGGATGCGTTCACTTGTGCTGCGACTTTGGCATTATATTTAGCTGTCTCAGCGTTTCGCCCCGCCTTGAGCGTTTCGTCTTGCCTGCTAGAGAAGAGATGGGTAAACAATAAGCCGCTGTAAATGAATCGGGCACATCAGTGGGGCCCAATCTGAGCGGCAATTTGCTTACATATGTTATTGACACGCTTGTTGACACGACGTGTTGAGTGAACTGATGAGTGAGATATAGATAGCGCACTAGCTGAGTGAGATTGACAAGACTATCGGTTTTCTAAGATCGCTAAAGAAATTCTCTAAGTGAAACTTAGGCAATATTTTTTTAATTTTCCATCAGATAACATTCGTTAGATGTTTTTTCTTTATCAAAAATTATACTTTTGTCGAAAGAAAAGTGAGGTAGTGCGGATTTTGCTGGGAAACTTATTTTTTATTCACTTTATTGATTTACACTCTATTAAACATATGCAAATTTCCACTTCTCAACCATCTCGTGGAGCCTTACACAGAAATTTTGTAAAAATTAAACAAAAACCTTTGAACCACAACAGATAGTTAACAGAGCTCTGCTATCGGTAACCGAATTTACAGCTTGAACTGCTTGAATGAAAAATCGTACAGTATCCTTGCCAACTGCAACTGCTTGCAAAAGTTCAACTCTCCTGGCAACTCTACGCATTATGGTAAGCAAAGCTTTGTAAGTTAGGATGCGAACCGTAAGCTGGCAAAAGCTTTGCCTCTTAATATCCCAATGGAAGTTGCTCCTTTGCCGAAATCTGAGCTTAAAGCTCTCACAGCAGCGTAAAGAGCTTTTATGCTGCCCCGTTTGCATTAGTATCGCTCGCTTGACTGACCCACTTCAAAATCAGCAAGTGGCCAAATTAATTCTGTGACAGAAACTTGGCCACAAAGAAACTTTTGACATTTTCCCTTTGGAAAAAAGGCAGAAAAGTAAACTCAAACGAGCAACCCTTTCACAAGCAGTCTCGTTAAGGGGCCTGCCATGTGTGTAGGGTTCTGTCGTTTATCCCCTTCCCCTGAGTCCACCGCCAAGTGTGCCTCGAGTCCGCATTAAATTCAATTACGCTTGTCAGGCCAAAACCAAAGGCAAAGAAAATGCAAAGTTCAGGCTTAACTTTCGGTCACTTTCAAAATGCCGCACCCCTTCCCTGCCCCCACTCCTACAGCTCAGTAAACTCTTTATAAATAAAGGATCAACTCTCTGAGGAGTGTGTCGAGTGGAACTCAAAAGCTGCGCAACTGAGCTGACTAGCTGCCTGCTGCCTGCTTCCTCCAGCTACGCTTAGTCAATTGCCTGAACGTTGAGCGTTTCCGGCATGCCGTCGCTGACGATTAAACGAGTGGTCCTTGTGGTCCTTTAGTCTGTCTCTTCAGCCTCTTTTAAGTAGCTTCAATGTGTTTCTTCCTGTCTGATGCTTCGGCTTAGACGGACCCTTTGCTACCCTGCTGTGTGGCTTCTTGTCGATTTGCATGTAAATGAGCTACTTCTAGTTAAATGTGTCGCACACATACTCCCACACACATGTCAGACAACTTGTTTGCTTGCGGTAAGTGAAGCTACTTGGGAGAGTCGGGCATCGTGTCGTCCGACCACCTTGTCACACCTTTTAATTAACGAAATTACATGCTGCATGCGCCGCAGTCAAACGAACTTATCCGGGGGAAAGGATAACGATAAGTCCCCTTGTGGCTGCCAGTTTGTGTGGCATTTGCTCCTTTTGATCCCGGCTCGTTTTCAAGTGGTCGCTGCATCCGCTGCAGTCCTTGTCCAATAGCTTCTCCTTTTTTGGGTTGTCCTTTTTTCATGCACTCTCAAGCACTTAATAAGCTCACAAAACCACCGACAATTTGCATATGGCAAGCTGCACAGGGGGTTGCAGCTGGGGTAGTCGGGCGCACCTGCACACTTACCTTAACCCTTGAGTTTTCCATCTATTTACACCCGTCTAGCTGCTGCACACGCACACGCACGCACACCCACAGAACCGTTTACTGACGTAAACGTCTGACATCCTTTTACATATTCCATCATGCGCATGTGAGTGTCAAGCCTGTGCATGTGTGTCTTGCTAGGTGAAGGGTGTGTGTGTGTGTGCGTGCCGACACCGGCAACATCGTTTTAATTTTTTTATTTTTAGGTCAGCGTAATTTCCGCATGTTTCTTTTTTATCATCATCGTCGTCTGGCGTCTTTGACTCGTCGCAGCTCAAACTAATTAGAAAATTGGATTAAAGCTTAAAATACAGTTGGTTATAAGAAAAACAAGGTCAATTGGTTGTAGTTCTAGACTATCGCTAGTGGAACTCAATCTATAAAGATATTCAAATTGACTTGTTGAAAGTACAAATAGATTTCGATTAGAAATTCTTACAGTTTAATGAGGGTTAATTTTTTGCTAGAGGAGGTATTTTAATAGCTACAATATATTTCTTAAACAAAGATTAATGCCGTTATTTTTATCCTATGCAACTCTTTAAATTTAAAGTTATAATCCGTTGAGATTTCATTAATATTTTTATTGAAAGTATGAAGTTTTTTACAATTTAGTTTTCAGTTTAAGTTTTCTTCGTAAAGATTTGCAAGAAATTATATATAATTTAATATTTTGTTTTCTGGTAACACTATTTATCTATACTTTCAAATCAGAACTTTAATTTGTGTTTACATTGTCGCATAACCTCGTAAAATTGAGGTTACTTCATTATCTAGTTTCCGATTAGTTTTTGTCCTTGCTCTTATCTTGACATAGAAAGCCGCAAGACCGACCGAGTATAATCAAAACCACATTTGAGTAATGCATATTAAATTGCAGTTGGGCCAGAACCGCCAAACACAGTAGCCAAGTCGGCGCAGTCTTCTAAAGCTAACCACGAACCCCACAGGGTACGACCAACCGCAAGCTGCCCCTACGCATTGGGTGCGAGTACAGAGTGGAAGGTGAAGAGCTTGTTGAAACAATTGGGCTACCTCAAGCACAGTTAAGCGTTGTCGATTCAATAAACACAACAGACGCTTAACCAATTTCGAAGTATTTAGCATGGTAGAGTTCACACACACACTCACACACAATCAGAACTTGCATTGATCCTTTGCTTAAGCATTGCCTAAATATCAATATCATCATCATTCTGAGCGTCTCTTTAATCTTCGTCGTCATCATTATCATTATCATTTTTTGAATGCATACGCGAACAATGAAAAAAGCGCAACCCTTAGGGACTCAGTTCACTGCTGGGTTCGTTGCAATCTCATTCTTTTTCCGGCTGTCCGTGGGTAGATCTCAATTCATCTTGGCTGTTGCAAATCTTTGTCATCCTCTATTTTCTCTCCCTGCTCTTCTCTTCATTTACTTTTTTTTGTGTATGTTGCTTATATGCGCCTTGTCCTCACGCCCTTAATGCGCTGCGTCGCATATTTTAGGGGTTGCTTCTTACTTGTGTACTTTGTATGTGTGTGTGTTGTTGTTTTTTTGTTTTTGGGCATGGGCACTGCATCGCAGTCGCAGCATCCCGGGCTCATTGGTATCGCGGACCGGCATATTTGGCCTAGCAACATTTTGGCAATTGAAACACGCGCGCCACACCACCTCGCCCCTCTCGTCGTCGAGTGGGTGTGGCCACAGCAGCATGCAGCAGTCTGAAAGTCTTCGCTGTGATGAGATCCCTTCCACGGACTGTGCGCGGAATGCATGCAAGTCCTGTGAATAATTCCACTTTTTACTGCTAAACAAGATGAAGAGTTATTTTGTTTGCTAAGTTTGTTAAAAGTTTGTTCGTTGTTTCAGTTGCCAAAACGTTTCGCTAGCTTTTGTCTATACTCGGCTAGTCTTCTCTCTCGCTCTGGGTGTCTCTCTCTCTCCCTCTCTCGCTCTCTCTCTCTTGCTACTCTCTCTCTCTCTCACACTCTCTGTTGCACTCTCTGTCTCTCACAGTGATTGTTTGTTTCGCTCTAACAACATGCACACTCACGCTTGCCGTCCCTTTTATGGTGTGTTTGTGTGTGTGTCAGGCCTAGCTGCTGATTTGCAGCATCCTGCTTATCCTTCTGGCCGCTATCAACTGCACACACACACAGACGCATGCTGAGGGAGACACACACACACACTGACAAACAGCGCGCTCACATACATACGGAGAGAAAATCTTCTCGCCGTCGCTTTTAGCTTTGAATTAAAAATGGAAAATTGATTTTTCCGGTCGCGCATATACACACACTTGAATATTCAATGTGCACGCTTGTGTGTGTGCTTGTGTGTGTTTATATGTGTGTGTGTTTTGACTATCATTTGCCGCATAGTTTTCTCAGTTTTCTCAGCTTTCTGAGCTCTTCTCTGGTTGCTAGAGACGCTCAACAATGTTAATGCCCCGGCCCAGCAGTACGAAATGCAGAATAAACAATACTGCTGTGACAGGACAATATCACTGGCAAGCGCCGTTCGAATCCATCAGATACAAATGTATCTTTTTGGCGTTAAATGCGAGTATCCTTTGCGTTGATGTTGAAGTTGTTAAATAGTTTCACTTGCTGCTGCTGAACGGGAATATCCAGAAATTGAAATTTGTATTTCAAATGGCATTTTAAACAGAGATTTCTCTGACGCTCCGTCAGCGAGCCGGGAGAAATTGCACGTACGAAAACCCAAAGTTGACTGAAAGGCAGCCAAGGAAGCGACCGCTAACGCTGTCGTCGTCGCCGTCATCGTCGTCACCACGCACCAAATTCGAGGGTTGCGCGCGCATTCCAATTGCAAAACTCTCCCCCAATATTGTTGTTGTTCTTGTTGTTGTTGATGACGACAAAGAGGGTAGTTGCCACAGTGCCTGAGCCAACTGTTTTGCTCTCTCAGCCTGTGTGTGTGTGTGTCTGACTGTGTGTGCAGTTACATAGGGTCCCGCTTGTGAATACAGCTAACTGATTTTTCACTGTGTATTTCTCCCGTATTTTCTTTCTCTCTCCCGTCTTGGGGGTGATTTTCCAGGCTCGGCCAGACGTTCGTCACTTCCAGGCGCGCATCTATCACCCACCCCCAACGTGGGCCCTTTCCTACCCACTACCCTCGCCCTCGCCCCGTTCACCCCCTGCCAACACGATGATATATAGACATTTCCAAGCGACTTCGTCGTTCGTTCGTTCGCTCGTTGTTGCTGTTGCTGTTGCCGTGTTGAATTTATGCGTTGTTGTTCGACGTGCACTTTGCGAGCACTGCAAGTGCCCGGAATACATCCCACCCATTGTGCCCCCGCCCCTGCTGCCCCTGCCTGTGTTTTTATAAAAATCAAATGTAAAAACAATAAAGTTGTTCCATATGCTGTTGTCTAAGCTGAGTAAGGGTTGCAGCTCTGCACCCTAACACCCCCACTGCACTCTCTCCCACTACCCCAGCTTAGCTCGCATTCGCATTTTACTGGCATTTTACTCAATGAAAATGCGAGCGAGCGCATCAGCAGCAGCAGCAGCAACAGAAACGCCAGCCCAGCTCGCCTCGCCCGGCGCAGGCCCTCGGATCCCGAGCAGAGACCCCTCTCGGCACAGTTTCTCTTGCAATTTTCTATCCACATAACTTTTAGCGCCGCATTTTTGTCTGTTAATGCGCATTGTGGCAACGACTGCGATTCGTATTGCAATTATGTAGGGAAGGGAAGGCAGTACAGATGTGCATGGGGATGGGAATGGGAAAGGAATGGAGCTAGAGCTGATGGCGTTGGCGTTGCATGAAGCATGACCAGGTAAGGGGGCACACACACATGCACATGAGCTGTAAATCCAAGCAATTTGCCTCCAGCCATTTTGAAGTATTCACTTGTCATTGTTGCTTATGCAGTGCCCTTGTTGTTGCTGCTGTTGTTGCTGTTGTCGGGGCAATGAGTTGAGCTGTCATTTAAAAATGCAGTTGCAATTTGTCGGTTTTAGCTGATTGCAGGATACTTATGGTCGCCAGTGTGGGGGAGTGTGTGTAATGTGACGGGATAATCGGTATATCAACACACACACAGTGTGCTGTCATCAAAGAGAAAGCCAGAAATCGAAATGTCATTTGCCAATCACTTAGATTAAAACGAGCTACAATACAATTTTGATACTGCAATAGGAAGTTGAACAATTGCGTTACTTCTTCACAGCACAATCTGATCAATCTGTGTTTAACTAATCGTTTGATAGTGACCATGTTTGCTCAGTTACCCCAAGCTCTCCCAGCTCGCAATTGTCTCCATCGACATGCCCTGCAGCAGATTGGCCAATTGAGTGTGTCAATTCGTTATGGTCTCACAAAAAAACATCTGATCGAATTGTCGCTCTCAGACTCTGACATATTCGGGCAATATACTTACATAAGCAATAACAATGGCGTATATTATATAACGTATACGCCGCATGATCCCTGAGGCGACAACTTGTCGTTCCCGTAGCTGCGGTTATGTTCCTCCGCCCACTGTACACAGGGCACACAGTTGGCATTTTTCTCGGTTTCTTTTTTTCTGCCGGAAAATATGGAAATATGCTTTTTCCGATTAACGCAGTTTCCCTTCTCACCCAGCCTACCTGTCTGCCTCCCAGCTCCACTCTCTGTATTGCGTGTCCTGAACGGATTTCCGATGCAATTTTAAATGACGCTTCAAATTCCTTTGCCCCTTGAGCTTTATAAAATATACAAATTGCATTCTATGCAGGCGATTAAAAGTACTCAAAGTGCTTGACACCCCCTCGCTGTTTATTCGATGCAATTAACTTGTAATGGTTCGCGAAGGGAGTGTGTATTACCGGGTGGTGGAGGGAGGGGTGATGGGGCACTTGTAAGTGCGCCTAATCGAATTAGAATTTAAGGTTCCGCGTTGCTGATGTCATCGCCTGGAAAAGCTATTTGTGTCCACAGAGCGACCTGCTGCCCACGGTTGTCCACTGTCCACTTTGTACCCCATCCTGCTGCGCTGAGTGTCGGTGCTCTCTTTCAGATTGTGATACTGTGTCCCATAAATATTTTAATACACACATTTCTGGGTCAGTGGCGACGGCGACGGCGACCGCTCAAATGTCTCCCTGCCTGCGCACACGACACGCCCATATTGCCAAACGTTGCCCAAAAATTTGCGAGTTCAATAACCGACAAGACACGAAAACTCTTCAATAGCGGCACACACACACACAACGAACACACTCGCACACACATATTGGGCAAAAACTGTATGCAGGCGTTTACTGCTTGCTGCCTTCGGCTTCATTGAATTATTTTGCAATCTATTTTAATAAATTTAATGTCCTTCGGCATTATTTCCTTTCCCCGTGTCAGCCGGTTTCCGGTTTGTGTGTGTGTGTGTAGTGGGCGTGTGGGGCTACCTACGACGCCGTTGCCAAAAATCAATAACGCACATAACGCACTTGAGCGCCGTCAACTTCTCTGCCTCGATTTGTTTTTGATTAACATCCACCCACGAGTCCACACACACACACTCGCCCACACACACACCAACATATTCTCGGAAAATCTGTCTCATTTTAATTCTGCCTATTTAGCGCGTACAAATAGGGAAAATTATCCTGCCAAATGATTTTCGAGGGATATTATTTTTTATCCAGTGCGCAGATGCGTTGGAAGTGGTGCCCACTGTGGACAGTAGAGAAAGTACAGCAAGTCCCTTGAGAACGCTACAGTAACGCAGTGAATGCCTTTGTTTAACTGCGTCACATGCGAGGTATGTTCCAGACGTTGAGGGAATTTTGTATAAGCGAAATAATAAAAGTAATGTTCAATTTGCTTTTCCCCTTCACGTTTTAAATTCACCCCTAACTGTGGCTACACCCAAAGATGCCTGCAAATCAAATTACTCTTGAAACACACCTCGGCAGTTTCAGCTGCATTGAAATTCATATGACACACTGCTTCGTGTGTACTGCTTGTACGCGCAGTTTCAGCTACATTGGAATTCATATGATACACTTTTTTCGTGTACTGCTTGGACGCGCACTGCTTGCTTCACTTTTGGCAAAGATGGCAGTGCTTTATAAACTAACTTGTTCCCTACAGTTTTAGAAGCGTTGTAAGCTAGTCAAGCAGTGCAATAACAGGCTCTTTGTTGGTTTACAATGTGTTTACAGTGTAATGTACAAACGCATTGGACAAAACAACGGGAGATCGGAATTTCAAATTTTTAAATGCCACAGCTATAATTTATAACTTATAATTATTAATTATAGTAACCCTGTATTGTACATTACGATACATTATGTACACTTGGTTACAGTACTGCTATAAAATCTAAATTACCTAGTAAATGGTTTATTTACATCTCAAAACAATAAGAGCTAATCGAGCTATGGCACCAAGATCCAATGCCAATCCTGAATTTACGATAATTGGTACAGACTATATGAAAAAAATAACGAATCAGAGCACCAATAAAAGTATTTATTTAAAGCAATTAAGTTAAAAATTAGTATTTCTCCGTTCATGCAATGAGACTTCGTACGAACACAGTACTTTGTATATCTCCAATCAGGCATACATACATAAATATGTACATACATACTTATCATGTATTGATAGTTTCAAGTGTTTTTGTTTTTCTCCTTACACCTTACAGTCTTCATCACTTCAAACACTTAACACTTAACAACACTCTCTCACCTGCGACGGAGTCCTTTGCAACACTAGACTGTCGGACAAATCCTGCTCTTTACCTGACAACTCTCATTTACTCTCTACCTCTCTCTCTCACACTTCTTCACTCAATGTGTGTAAGGCAACCCCGAACCGAATGTGACAGCTGGCACAGCAGCCCTAAATACTCGGCGTACCTACTCTCTTTCGCTGTCTCTCTCCCTGTGTTTATGTATATGTGTGTTTGTGTGTGTTTGCGATGACTTGAGTTTTCGAATGCCTCTGCGCACGCTCTCATTGCATTTTTTCTGTGTCCGTGTTCAATTCTCTTGCAAACATCCTGCGAAATATTCTGAACTCAACAGTCGCGCCGCGCAGACGTACAGCAATCGGGAGGAATACGCTTAGTTTTTTTTGTAAATTGCATATACAAAATTTAGGCAGTAAATACTTTATTAAACAGAGTTGCCGTTCGTGTTTTAGAAACATTTGCACTAATTTATGTGCTTGTTGAGAACAAATAATAACCGAATAACAAATAACTAAGCACCGCGGCTGTCATTGCCATTGGCAACAAGACGAAGGAAGCTAAATAGAAACCGACGAAAAGCGACGCCCAGTAAAAGTTAGAATAAACAACGAATACACGAAATACACGGAAAGCAAAATATAACCACAAAGTAGACATTTGTCCATCAAATCCATTAACTGAATTCGATTCGGCTCAACGCGACAGAAACGATAAAAAGCCTTCAAAATTCAGCTCAAACAGGAAATGCACGGGATTAAGGAGGGCGCCACAATGCTGCACCATCATCAACATTCGCCGCCTTCGGTGCCGGGCCCGCACAGTGATTTAATTGCCGCTGACAAATTTTTCTTTGCCCACAGTAATCCGATTGATAATGCAGCCGCAGCAGCAGCCGCTGCCGCCGCCGGTCTCATTGATCCGCATCACAATCGCGATTTGCACAACGCCCTGGTCGCTTCCATTACCAACAGCAATGTGGCGGCCATCAATGGCACCTTGACCACCGCTGCAGTGCTCAAAAGCGCCGCCGCTGCACAGGCTCAGACACAGCAAACACAACAACAAACAGCTGCCGGGCAATCCCAGCAGCAGCAGCAACAACAGCAAACAGCTGGAAAGGATCAGGCGGCAGCAGTCGCACAAAACGCAGCTATTACCAATGGCAGCCAGCAGCAGCAGCAGGCCGCCGCTCAACAGGCCGCTCTGGCACTGCTCAAGGTGGAGAATGTGAATGCAACCAATGCTCAGAACGGCAGCGGGGCCAACTTGAGCATCAACAGCAGCTCCTCGGGCCGCTCAACACCCAGCAACAGTGGCGGAAGTCTCTCGGATCCGGCACCAGGCAAACTCTTTGTCGGTGGCCTCAGCTGGCAGACATCGTCTGAGAAGCTCAAGGAATATTTCAATATGTTTGGCACTGTAACCGATGTGCTTATCATGAAGGATCCGGTAACACAGGTAAGCCAAGAGCAGTCAATATTCCATCTACCTAACTATCAGTCTATTTAGAATATGAATATGTCTCTCTAAGTAACGCACACCAATAAACTCATTTCTTCTTGAGTTTTCTATTGTCTTCTTTGTTTCTTTCTTCGCTCGCTGCGAATTTTTCTAATCACCAAATTTATTTTCGGTTCATTCGAGTTTGTATTTGTTGTTTGTTTTTGTGTTTCGCTTTTCTGCTCTGTGCAGATTTTCGCTTTACAGCTACGTTCCGATTATCTGTGTCTCTCTTCGCTGCTGCCGTCTCTGCTGCTTTATCTCGTTTCTACCTTTCGTTCCACCTTTTACGTTTTGTCATTTGCGCAGCTGCAGTTGCCCTTCTGTGAAACAACAACATCGATGAAGATTCAGAAGAAGCAACCAGTCGAGTCTTTGGTCTTTTGTTTGGCCCGGAGCGCAGCTCATCTTCCCTTACTTTGCATCGCATTCGCCTTATTTATTGGTCTTTGCCTGGTTTAGAATTACAGTTTTTGCTACGTGCCAAATAAAGGCAACCGAGACCACCGAACAAAGGAAAAGAGAAAAGGAAGAGGGTACAATATACTCGTATATCGATAAATGAGTCGTACTATGTAACAAGATTTCTTATCAGGGAGGTCTTTTACAATGTAACTGGTATATTTAATGTTTCTAGACTATATTCCAGGCTTCTTGTTTTCAACCTCTTTTTGTCTGAAAATGCTTCAAATAAAAACACTGTTTTATAAGCATCGGCCTTAGCATATTGAAAGTTACAGTGTCGTCCTTGTATATTAGGCATACCTGTAACGGAAATTGCCTTTTAAAACAATTTGTCCGCTGGATAAGCGCAGATCCGACATCCAATCAGCCACAAATATAAAAAATACACATACACACATACATTGTACGCGCATACATTCATAGTTGTTGTTGTACAGTGGGCAACGCGCGCACACTCTGTTAGGGCATTAAAAAAGCAGCTGCCGTTCAGAGTCCTGGTTCGGTGCGCGCAGCTGTTTCTCCCCGTGGCACAGGACAATGACAACCTGGCATCGAGTCGTTAGGGTAGTTTGGCCTGCTGTGCGCAATTGCGCAATTACGGCGAATACAACTACAACATATAGGGAATGTGAACGTGAGCGTGGAATTCTAAGCGTTTATTATTTGCAAGTCCCGATTCTAACGGGGGTTGTCCTTCCAGCAGCAGGCAGATAGGAAGACAAGCACAAATACAAACTCAAAGCGAATACTCAGCTCTTCCGTAAGATATACTCGTATGTATGTATTGTGCTTCACACAATGCACCTTTTGTGTCCCCCCGAAAAAAACAACAAGACAGAAAACTGGTTTACCAACTGCCGCACTAGCGTTTATCCCGTGTGAGTGCGAGTCTATATGTATGTGAGTAATGGTGGGAATGTGTGTGCGTGTGTGTATGAACAGCGTATGTCCTGATGATGAGTATGGAGGAAGATCATCAAGTACAACTAGTTTTTAAGCATTGGATTCAAAGTCTAGCTAGCGTATACGTATTTAGTTGAAAACTGTATGAAATACTAAAATATAATCATATAATCCATATGAAAAAAAGACTTGAAAAGAGGCGAGTGGAATCGACTAGCAAAGAAGCAATGGAACTGGATCATTGACGCGTGCGCGCAGCTGTCGGAGCTGTCCAGGTGCAGCTGATGCTGATGCGCTGGTATAGCAAGGTGGAACCCCTCCCCAAATAATAAAAAGGACACAGATGAACTCATAAACGATGCTTTAGGTACATGTAACAACCACCAAGTAAACGCAAAAAATAAAAAAAGAACGCCAAAAACAATTTAATTGTACTATATAAAAACGTTTAGCGTATACTCAGCTGGCGCATCGTACTCTCGTATCTCGTATATCTCTGAGCAAACCTAATACATAATGCATTAAATTGAAAAATTATCGTATAATCGTATTCTAATTAAATGTACTCGTACTCCTACTCGTACTCGTTTTGTGTACTTGGTTATTTAGCGTTTCACCCAACAGAAAAAAAATCCTTAACGCATATACTACTTACAACTTCTCCGATCTTAACTTATTTTCGTATACTCGATATATGTAAGCAAAACGCAACAATGCTGCCCAAAACTAACTAAGTAATTTACATACCTACAATGTATATACATACTTATATACAATATATATAAAACTACAATATTATTTAAGTATAGTACTATCTTAGATGCTGTCACTTAGTCACAGCAACTTTAACTCCCCGAACCCATAGGATAAAACAATATCGAAATCAGACAGAAGTCCCATAGCAGTAAGACATGGCCGAGTTGCCCGTTTTGCTAGTTTGTACTCATCATAGGGTATATATCGCATATTTTCTGAATAATCTATTTTATAGCAAATTTGTATAACATGTAAACATTAGCTTATAATTTATATTATTTACAATATGTTCCTTTCTGTGTTTAATTATCGCTTTATTTAGTTTTTAATTTTTTATAACTGCGTTAGTCATGTAGAATATATGCGCCCTTTAATTACGAATATAACTTTAGTTATCTTGTGTTTTTGGCTTATGTTGTGGGAGAGCCATAGATGCTCGATATTATAAAATATATTTTAATTAGTTGTTTTGTAAATTTAGTGGGAGTTCACGAAGTTTATTATATTAAATCTGATCTTAGCAATATCATAATTTAAACGTAATTTGAAAAGATTATTAAAATGTAGGTTATCTCCCGGTGTTTTTACCTTGTACTTACATATATAGACAATATTTAGTTTTCATTACGAAGCTGAGAAAAGTGGTATGATAAATAAAATGGTGAAGTATGTACATATATTAACTTGTGTTACATATATTAAATGGATTTTTGAAAAGAAATACATACAGACATTCTTCACGTATGAAACTTGATGAAATTACGCTTTTAATACATATTCAAGGAAATCATCTGTAGAGTTATTTGATTTAATGTTTTCCCAGTCGAAGTATATTGAGAACTTATAAATAACTATATATAGCTTAGAAAGATTGAAAGATTCTCAGCAAGGCCACAAAACAATCGCCATAGGCTTAAGTATCAATTTTATTCAAAAATGTAAGAAACGTACATAATGTAAAGAAAATCTGTGTAAAACTATATGTTTAATAAGTAAATTAAGTATTTTTTTTGTAAACTAACCAATCAATTGTGTGAAATAAGCCCAATGCATTTCGTTTACCTTACATAGGATAATTCATCGCATACAAACGTATCTCGTACTGGCTTAGTAACTCCGTTACCTCTTTCTCTATCTATCTGAGTTTATATACTACTTTTAAGAACTTGGTATATCATACATATTATATTAAGACTCATACTTATGTATCTCTATATGTACCTTGATAATTATTTTTCAATAGGAGAACGCGTGCAAAAACTTAAAATATGTATATAAAATAGCAAACTATCATTGATCGAGTGGGTTACAGAAATTTCATATTTAACTTAATATTGGTTGATTGAAAAAGTATTTAGACAAGCTTTAGTTCTTAGATGAGCATAAATTTGATGTGTGTTTACTTCTGCAATGGCGGAATCAGTAACCACGCCCATTAAGGCAGTATCTGTATATCAATCGGTTAATAAATCAACTGTCAATTTTAATATGTTTCTATAACTATATTGATTATATAAAAATATAATTCATATAAATACTCATATATATATTTACTATATATATATTTATTTCCTGTTTTCGTTGTGCTGACATCAACTTTGACCTGTTGATTGATGTTGATGAATAATTGATTCTTACTTTGTTGGACTTTTGCTAACTTTCGTAGGAAATTTACAATTATTAACTTGCAATTAGCTGATCACTTTACAATTTAGTATTAAATACTTATATACGTATTTGTATTATTCGCCTCTAACCACACATCGTATTACACCATCGATTTTCCAATCTTGCTAAACTCCTACACTCTTTTGTCTGTTTCTCTTCCTTCTCCTTCCCGCTTCTGCAACAATTACAGCGCAGTCGCGGCTTTGGCTTCATCACATTCCAAGATCCCTGCACCGTGGACAAGGTGCTCAAGGTGCCAATACACACACTTGATGGCAAGAAGATTGATCCGAAACATGCCACTCCCAAGAATCGACCACGTCAGGCTAACAAGACAAAGAAAATCTTTGTGGGCGGAGTCTCACAGGACACATCGGCCGAAGAGGTCAAGGCCTACTTCAATCAGTTCGGCGCAGTTGAAGAGACAGTCATGCTGATGGATCAGCAAACGAAACGCCATCGCGGCTTCGGTTTTGTTACCTTCGAGAACGAGGACGTTGTAGATCGCGTCTGTGAGATTCACTTCCACACCATCAAAAACAAGAAGGTCGAATGCAAGAAAGCGCAACCCAAAGAAGCGGTCACTCCGGCCGCCCAATTGCTACAGAAACGCATAATGCTGGGCACCCTTGGTGTTCAATTGCCCGCTGCTCCTGGTCAGCTGATTGGAGCACGCAGCGCAGGCGTAACAGCTATGAATTCGTTGGCCATGCTTCAGGCACCCGCACAGCTGCTGCAATCGCCGGCAGCCGCTGCTGCCGCCCAACAGGCAGCCCTCATATCACAGAATCCATTTCAAGTACAAAACGCAGCCGCCGCGGCAACCATGGCTGCAAATCAGAGCAACTTTGGCAAATTGCTTGCCACATATCCACAGACAGCACTGCACAGTGTCAGGTGAGTAGAATCAGCATACACAGGTGGACCAAGCTAATGTTATGTGTTTTAACTCTTTCTTTCCTTTTAGGTATGCACCATACACCATACCCGCAAGCGCGGCCACTGCCAATGCCGCATTGATGCAGGCCCATCAGGCACAAAGCGCCGCAGTGGCCGCCCACCACCAGCAGCAACAACAGTCGCACAATGCCCATGCTGCAGCAGCCGCTGGACTGCAGCATCAACAACAACAACAGCATCACACTGCCGCCGCCGTCGCAGCCGCCGCCTCGAATCCAGCCTCACAAGCGCATTCAGCAGCAGCTGCTGCCGCCCTGGCAGCCAATGCCGCAAATGGGGCGGGTGCCAATGCTCATTCCCTTGCCGCTGCCCAGCAGGCAGCACTTGTTGCCGGCAATCCATTGAATGCAGCCGCCGCAGCGGCAGCTGCTGCTGGCAATCCGGCAGCTGCCTACCCCAATTATGCGCTCGCCAATGTGGACATGTCTAGTTTCCAGGGAGTCGACTGGAGCAGCATGTATGGCATGGGCATGTATGTCTAAGCTGTGGTCACACACCACCGCCAGCCCCCTGTCCCGTATCCTCACAAATATTCTTCTTTCTGTCTCTAAATCCTTCGAATGATAATTTGCATACAACAATTAAATATACACAAACAATCACAGAATACACATGCATACACCACAATCCATTCATCCACAAGCATCGCGGTTGACTTATTTCTTAGTGCCACAGACACACACATACACACACATAGACACACTCATACATGAAAGCATATTAAGTATTATTTTTAAGTATTATATTTGCCATGCACGCAACGGCAAAGTATATGCGTTCAATAATAATAATAATAAAAATAATATTAACAGACATGATAAGCAATATAAGCAAACAACAAAGAAAAAAAGAGCAGCCGGCGAGGGAAGGTTTTGCCTAGTAAGCAGAGCAGAAAACGAAAGCGAAAACAAAGCAAAAATCATAATTTAATAAATGGTTAAAAACATTAAGCGAAAATTAAACCAAAAAGCAAAAAACTACGAAAAGATAAAAAGAAAAAAAAACTTTAAAAAACCACCGATTGTGATTGCGTTTAATTGTAGCAGTTTATATAATTTTTAGTGCATAATACCTAAATCCTAAACATATTATAAACATAAAAAATCACGTACATGCGTCTATATATACAAAGAGATATATAAAAAATATTAACAAATATTTATAAAAGCTAATATAGTAAAGCTCATTGAACAAAAGGATTTCTCCTTGAGTGGGAACTGAAATAATAAGGAGGCAAGAAACAAGAAAAATACGAAAAGAAGAAGACTCAAAATTTTGCTCAAGCCTCGTACGTTAAACATAACCCAAAATAATATAAAAACGACTAAAACGGCGCTATAAACCTATCAGAAATATCATTAACATGTACATCACATTAGCTATTTAGTTTTGAGCTCGAATTTAATTCACCCAGCATAGAGGTTAGACAGAGACAGACATTACAAGTAAGCAAGCCACATACATACACACACAGCACACAAGATACAAAAATTCCCTTAATCTGTACTTAAAAATAAACTAAAAAGATGAAAACGAGCTACTATTTTCCTTAATGTGTGCTGAGAAGATCCTAAGCTTCTCCAACTCAACGTGCTCATCGTTATTGATCATACAAACAGACAAACACACACACACACCGACATTAACACGAATATTATCGTAAGTTGCTTTGTTCTTTTAGCATTTAAGTCCAGCGCAATGCTCAAGTCGAGTCCCAGAGTTGGAAGATATATTCGTTTTTAGACATGCAGACTGTACTAAATAGATATAATCTAATTTGTGCCTATTTCTCTCCTTTGGCACATCTTACTACTAATATCTTTGATTATCAACTTTGTACTCTATGCCTTAACTATACATTTTTTTATTTTTTCCCATTCATTCGCATAACATATACCATAACATCCAGGTAAAACTGACTTTCTTATTAGTTATTGGATAAATGAACCCTCCTTTACCCCTTTAGTTATAGTATTATTTTGTAATTGATTAGTTGTAGCATTTGCATTTGAGTTTTGCATTCAAAACAAATACACCTTAAACACAACAACACATACACACACATACATAGTTATACACATACATTTGATCCATTATATTTGTAAAACAACAATATATTGAGCGAGAGCGCTTGGAAGCGCTGCACACTCTAATAAACATTTGAATCGCTTGCATGTTTGAAGTTAATTTTAATAATTACATAGTTATCATTTGAAAGTAATCCTTTGCGTATGTATGTATATATAGTTTCTTTGTATGTGTATAAACATGAACAACATAATTATAATTGCGACAAAAACAATTTAAGTAATTTTGTGTTTAATAAACTGGTTTACAACAAAAAAAACAAAACTTTGCTAATGAATCGAGCAAAAAAAAAACAAAACTTTGTGTTTTTAATTATTCTTATGATTTACTAGCCTGTATATAGTTTATTATCATCTGTCTATTCATTTATTGATATACATTTCTTTGTTGACTCTCTCGTAATCCATACTTTGTAAATGTTGTGCTCTTCTCTACTTATCACCTTGCGTAGATTTTGTATCGCAGTTGTCAGGTGGGAAGCTTGTGTTGTCTTGTAAGCGATGCTGCATTTAACGGTAAGTATTTTGGACACCTAAATGAGTATTGCTTTTCTACTTTGTTTATATACAACACATTAGTTTTTGTACAGAAGTCTGCATCCCAACACCCCAAAAAATCGTCTCATATTTCGCATACCAAAAATAATCTGAAAACATACAAATCTACACATAACTTGTTGCTGGGCTGAACTTTAGATTCGTAATAAACTACAATTACACACAAAATACATGCATACAAAGATACACAATTAATTTTAATATATTATTTATTTATTTATTTATTCATTAAGAATTTAACCAAAAAAACATCACATTCCAGCTATTGGTGCCATTCAGACAAGTACTTATCAATATTAATTTGTATTCCCTCCCAAACCTCAAACATGTTGGTTAGATCTCAAAATGTTGTGTACACTAAGATTTAATTATCCCTTGACAATTTGTATGCTTGTTCTTTGCCAACACTTTGTAAAGTAACAAGCTTTTCACACATGTTTACAAACGTCATTGTTATACCATACAATTTGTACAATAAAAAATTTTTTATTTTCACGTTCCCCTTTGTTATTCTTTTTAGCGCAAGAAGTCAAAAAAATGATTTAGTACTAAATCTTATTTTATTTAAAAGTTTATGAAGTCATATAACAAGTGTTAATAATCCTCACTGTAGTTGTATTTTGAAATGCTTTCAATTGATTACATTTTAAAATTACTTTAATATTTCCTCACAATCTTTCTACGTTATGCCTTCTACATTCTTCATTAATTCAAAGTGATACAATTCGCCAAATTAGTTTTTGTACTTGGTAGCAATTGCAATAGTCTAAAATTCAATTCAAACAAATCAAAAGAAAATTTAGCATATGAAATGTTTTGATACAAAAAAAAAAAACAACAACAATAATCCCAAGTAGTAGCTTGCGAATTTTGATATATACATATATAACTTCGTAAAGGAACTTACATATATAGCGCTCTTTATATATATGGGTAAATATATACATATACATATATACATACAATATTGGTAAACAACAATAGAACTAGTTCGATGGTTCAGTTTTAAAAATCGATCTCTTATATCTTAAGTTGTGGTTGCGACATTTTAAACAACTCATCCAAACAATATGACGAAAATAAATTAATGTCGTTGAATTTCATTCTTCGTAAAAATTGCTGTAATATAAAACCCATAACACACATACACTCACTAAAAATTTAGTTGTCAAATTGAAGTTTGATTTATTTACTTGTAGGTTTACTATATAGTACGACATACATATTTAGCTATACTAGTATGTAGAAATTACATACATACCTATCTATTTAAAAAGCATGATGGAACATGTTCAGTAGTCAATTGCGTAAAACTCTATATACAAAATTAAATATATACATATACAATCCCTAAGAGAATGCAAGATTTAAATATGAAAAGAAATACAATTGCAACTCATATCATCTTTTCACAGTATACTACTTAATACTACCACAAGAAAACTAAATCTTAAAAGTCAATTCCCATTTAGAAAACATTATATAACATTATATACATATGCACACCCATATACAAACACACATACATACATACATCATATGACAATAAGATCAACTGTGTTTCAGCATTCAAGTGTCAGTATTCGTAAACCAAATTACCTAAAATCTGAAAATTATAACCAGAACTCTTAACGAGAGCCAATAAAAGACTTGGCAATCGGTTGGTTTTAGCTATTGTACTATATTATCTAGTTGGATAATGTTAATGTTCTCTCATATACTCGTATACAAAGTAATATACATTAGAACTAAAGTCGTTTGACAACTTTATAGATATTTACATGCATACAGCGATATTTAGAAAGACCGTGATATATTCAATTAGAGAAAAAATACCTTAAAATATATATTATATATTATATGTATATATCTATTATATATATAAGCCAGCGTCTCAATGTGGCAAAATACTTACAAAGCAAACAAAGAAACAAAACCACAACTAATGGGAAATAACAAAAACATTTCATAATCCTAGGTACATCATTTAACTGTTGTTGTGAACCTACAAAACGCATATCACTTTGAAGGTGTCGATTGTGAAAATTTATACACGAAAACATTCGATAATGAAAGTGTCTTGTTTTTTAAAAAAGCTTTTGAATGATCCATACACTGATCTCAGCATCCCCCTGAAAATCTAGTCACACCTGCAGGGCAGGTCTCCTGCTCTGCTGCATGTGTGTATGGATTTTCAATATGCTAAAGAGTGGTGGTAACCAAGAACTAACGTAATTGATTTGAATGGACAACGAGGACCAAATTATAGTAAAATTCGATCAGAAAACAGATTATTAGCAACTCGTGTAATATAAGTTTACTACTGCTTTTCTTCGTTAGTTACATTGCAGTTGTAGTCTTTTAGTTTACATAGTTATTTTTTGGCTTCTTGTGTATCGTTTTTGTCTTTTTGTTTAAGTTGACCTATATACACAACACAAAAATACTCTAACAAGCTAGTCAATTGATGTGCATCGACACAATTCAATATCTATCTACTTTTGCAACAATAAGTAAGTATAAGCCAAACAACACTCCAACCCAAAAATAAAACAAAACCAAAATCGAAACCAAACTAAACAAAAATAAAAAACGTAAACAATAAAGAATAAAAGCAATTATTTTCATGTGAAAAAAAAAAAAAACTTTTTTATAATTAAAATTGTAATATCTAATACCCTCAATATGCTATAATTATATTTATTTGATCATATTGATGAAAATGACGGAATGAGATTAGTTGTAAGCTTAACTCTTAAGTCAAAACATGTTGAATAATTTAAAGCAATGTGCTGAATCTTTCAGTCCCAATATACACCTGTTTAACCCAAGCTATTTATTTATTAATTGCCTCACAGACGTTCTTATACATTGACGGCTCGAAATAAATTGCTATTTATACTTATTTAAATTGCTAAATGATCAACGATAAATCAAAGAAAGAAGAACAACAAAATTTATATATCGTATTTGAAAAGTAAATTAAGTGTTAAGTAAACTCGTGCTAAGAAATATAAACTTTAAGCAAATAAACCCAAAATATTTAACAAAATGTATATTAAATAAAGTGAAAAACAAAAAAAAAGTAAAAATCCTTCTTATACAAAAAAGAAAGATAACTTTTAACAGCTCGTCACATATCAATTATAATGAGCTATATTTTGGAAAAATAACTAAGGAATATGTACATCATAATGTACTTAAATTTAAATGAATCGAAACGAACGAATTAAACACCAAGTTCAATTTTTATGTACTAATAAAAGAGGATTTCTTTTTATTGGGCAACCTCTCAGTTTGCCTAACTATTTAAGAGGTGAGTAAAGTCACAAAATTCTTTTTAGAGATACGTACGTTCGTCAATGTTTTGAGCGTACTATCATAAATAAAACGAAAAGCAAACTAAGTCAACGTAAGAAAACCAACTTAGACTCGTCTTCCAGTAACTAATTGACATGAAAAACCAAAAAGACCTTACAGCAGATTCAAAAACACGTTAAACTTCTTTTAGAAGTATTCTCATTTTAGATAATGTACATCTATTCTTTTATGTTCTATTCATTTTCTTGAAACAATATTGCAGCTATTAACTGGAAAAAATTCAAGTATTGTATGTACTTTATAATGTACTTTTTACTTGTTGGACGTAATTATCAGTACAATTTTTGCAACGAGGAATTTTCAAATAAATGAATAAATACATAAGATATTGGATTAAGATTCGTTGATCGCCCTTTATTTTTGATATAGTACAAAACCGATCGAACCCATTCTATGGACATTTCTAATCAGTTCCCTAACAGATTCCGTAAAATATAATTTACATTTAGTTTGCTCGCCCTCTGAACGATAAGCAAAATAAGAAATCTTGCTAACTGTTGTAAATTTGTTTCTCAAAAACATATACTAAAAAAACGAAAAAGTGCATTATATTGAACGCAAGAAAAAGAAGAAATAAAAAATAAAGTAATGATAATTACAAACTGTGGTAAACAGTTGAGAATCTAGTTCTAAGTTGTCACGTATATCTACTAAGCCTTAAGCAAACCCTATAAATCATTTGAATTGAATTTAGTTTTGATTAAAAAATATAGTTCGAGTTACCCGCATATTTGTATAAGTATGCTTTAACTTTGTAAACATCATATTTTGTATACTAAAAAAGTGTTTATCTGTTTACTGTAATTTGTAATTTGAAGCCAACATATAAATTGGTAATGTTCCACAATTCTTATTTTGTTATTTCGTATTGCGTGTAACAGGAAATATACGCAAACAGATTTACCTGTAATTGCAGTCGCTCTGTGCTTCGCTCTATATTTGTAGCGATATTTAGAAACCCATATATGAAACTCTATATATACAAATGAAATATAAACTGTATTTACTCTTACATTTAACTACGGCAAAATGACAAACTCTCATAATGCTGAATAACAACTTTATCATTATTTGAAAAGAAATCAATAAAAATGTGAAAGCAAACAAAACATAACTTTTAAAATAAACAAATTTGCATTTGATTTCCAAGCGAAAGGGCGTAATGCCAATTTTGTATAGAAAACGTAAACTGAAGTATGTAGAGTAAAGTAAATTAACATCCAAGTAATTCATTCGATCTGTCGTAGATAGTATGCACGGGTTATTTGCTGTACAATGCACAGAGCATCAATGCATACATACACATATACAATATATACTGCTAAGTGGGTATACACATATATATGTATATGGTTTATACAGATATCTATCCCGAGAAGTATAGAATAATAATATGTAGCATTAAGCATATAATAGAATACTCAATTAGTTGATAGTTGAATTAGAAACCACCGTCATATTAGACTTGTAAAATGTATTAACTTTGTAGGATGTACGCTCGTTACTCGTATTCTTCTTAAAATGATTGCCACATCCAGTTTCTACACACATTCTTTAACTTCGTGACTATTTTGGTAGATCGTACTATAAATTTTTTTGATGTATTAGTTTTCATTTATAACCGTACAAATCTTCTTAAAAAGTTAATTTTGTAAACTCTTTTTTTAACAATATTAAACAAATATGTACTTATTATTTGTAAACAAAGACTTAGTTTCAAGTAACTTTAATTTGTATATAGAAAATCACGCTTTAATGAACACAATTTCTTTCTGAAGCCAAATTGCCATGTTTCTAACAAAATGGTTCAAACATTCGAAATTGAATTTAGAAGATTGGAAAACGCAAAGCAATCGATCCCATACATACTTAATATACATATGTATGTATGTAACTTATAATGTGGAAAATGCTCGTGGTGGACGTTAATGAGCTAGGGTGCAGAAGAAAAAAATGTTTATTGACAACAGCAAAATGTATTTACATATACATATATTTATATATATGTATGAGAAGAAGATTCAACATGAAAGCAATAAACATAGTATATAAATTTGTTTACTGAATAATGATTGTACCTTCGTGTATGATACCTACCCTGATACTTCATATATATACATACATATATTTTTAAGTCGAGCATATGCATGAGTTCTACATAATATACTCGTAACAAAAATTTTCGAGTAACATACAGAAGGTATCCCGATAAAGGTAAAACTAGTTCTTAAGTGCAGCGTTTCTAAAAAAAAAAAACTTAACGAACGATTTTCGAACATCTTCTGAATATGTACATATTTGTGAGTGCATATAAATGCACACATAATAGCATACTAATATGCGTGTGTGTAGTTCAGTTAATGTTGTAATAAAATCAAATTCAAAAAAAAAAAAAAAAAACAAAACAAGAAATATAAAATTTGTGTTGCAAGCGTATCCAAAAGATAAACCATTTTATTCTATGTATATTATACAGAACAAATTAAATCTACAGTCATGTAACGTGTTAAACAGATTACAAAGGAAAGAATAGTAATGTAAAAATTATTTAAAAGTTGTTTTCAAAGTTGTTTAGCTTCTTATGCAATAAACATGTATTTACTTACTACAAAATACATCTTAAACGTATAATTAGCTGTAGTTATTTAGCACATAATTAGTAACACACATACGTATTTACACAAACACAAAACATCAAAGACACATACCTACCCATCAACCTCTACACAAAGTTTTGTTTATTGTCAACACCTTAAAAACATTACCCGAAACTCATCCAACTGTCGCTGCGAAACTATAGACATACATACATACAGAAACCAAAAAACAATTAATTACGTATAGAAATAAACGTATATATAAATATATATAACTCAATAAATGTTTCACATAAAATATATTATTGTAGTCGTACAAAGTATTTTTTTACGTGCATATACTTCATCGTATTTACTTTCCTTAATTCCCAGTACACAATTATGATTTCAAAATATACATGACAAATAGCAATCGTATATGTAAATTATGCGCAGTAAATATACTCTAAAGAATTTATTTGATTTCTTACTAGAAAGACTTTTTACTTCTTACTAGCACAAACATTAAAAAAAGCCTTTTTACCTTACTCATCTTAATGTGTATATTCCTAGAAAACAGCTCTTAATATCAGTTCGACTAATATAAATTAGATAGGAGTAGATACGATAGATACCTGACAAAATAATATCCATTACTTTTTCTCTTATGTTTGACGTTAATGTATGTATTTTTTTGGTAAGTAACGAATGGTCAAAATTCAAAACTGAGTCAGTTTCCTCTTCGAACTTTTTCTTGGCACTGCAGATCCATTTTCAGACTTACCCCCAGTGACGTGTCACTCCGCTTGGTTTTTCAAACCATGAAATCTGTGGTGGTTCTGGTGATAATGAAACCTTCA